>CALSCR010003066.1:0-21567 GCA_943704495.1 Pigoraptor chileana | reverse complement strand
CACACACACACACACACACACATACACATACCTACATACACATACCTACATACACATACCTACATACACATACACACATATACATACTCACACACATACACATACACACACACACACACACATACATATACCTACATATACACATGCACACATATACATACTCACACACATACACATACACACACACACGCACACACACACAGCACAGCACAGCACAGCACAGCAAACAGACATACACACCTGAGCCACACCACCGATGGAGCCAGCAACAATGTCCTTAATGACGCGAACTGCGCCATCTGAGTCTGCCATTTTTAACCGCCTATCCGCAAGTAGCGACAACGACTGTGTCTGTCGACAGCTGTTCAATTGATTGCTGCTGATGACGTGATCATGAAAGAGTCCCTCACCGACTTTAATAGACTCGGCGGTTGGTGCGAGCATTGGATGGTGAAGTCGGCGGCAAAAAAGCCGACACTGACGGTCGGGTCAGATTGCACGAGGATTGATCACGTGACAGTACTGGCTTCCAAACAGCGCTAAATTGGACCTGTGATACTATAGACGTATATTATACGCCACATATCATCATATATGGTTGGCCAAATGGAGATTTGTGGAGTAGCAAAATAGCCATTGGGTAGTTTTCATTACACTGTGTATTGAAAACCATACTTCGTGAATGGATACAGGATAAGATGAACAGTACTGGCCCTATACTGAGTGTGTGAGTATATTTAGAAGCGGACAGACGGTGTTGCACAATTTGCGCCCGACGGAAGCCACACAGTAGTCACCAATAGTAGTCCGCCAGTGGGTGAGAGTGTATGCATTCACATGTGTGAGAGTGTGTCCAGTGAGTGATGCGAGTGTGTGTGTGAGTGTGTGTGTGAGTGTGCACACTACAGTGCAGGTCAGAGACAGTTGTCGGTGTCAGAGGCATGCACGACTGCGAGTAGCTCGTAAATAGCACGCATATTACTCAAAACACGACGTGTGTCTGTCTTGAGGTTCGCTGCCCATATCCCCCGCGAAAAGTGTTGTCCCGGACGGCTGCCGTCCTCCAGACAACATGGGGAAGAAAAAATCTGCCGCGGAGCCGCACGAGGTGTTTGTCATGAACAATCCACTCCACAGGCAGGGATCCAACGTGTCGACCGCATCTGCTGCAAGTGACAGTGAGCACTTTTTCCAAGACACAAAGGCTCCCGGAAGGCACACGCCTCGCTCAAAACTCGTTATTGCCGCAATTGTCGCAGTAGTCGTTGTGTGTGCGATTGTCATTCCGGTAGCGGTGAGTAATAATAACAACGGCTATTCAGAAAAAAAGGCATTTATTTGTTTATTGTTGTTTTGTGCGTGCCACCTACTCAATCGGTAATCGCGAGGGATATTTGACCTGATCTCTTTTGTGGTCACTGCCCAATGTGTGTGCCTACAACACACACACACACACACACACAAACACAAACACACACACAGGTGGTGTTTGGCCGCAGCTCCTCCAAGATCGTTTGTCCCGCGGCGTCCGCTTCGACCTCACTTGGCACCGTTTACTCTGGCAATTACATGCTGGGAGCAACCGGCATCTACAATCCACCTTCATGTGCTCTTTCGACGTCATCCGGCGAAATCAGTGTGGCATGGACGGCGCCTTCCCCCGGCGAATACATCTTCAGATCTTCTGTCGCCGGCTCCACTCTATACGTGCGCCGACTCACCTGCGACGGCTCTCTTGTTGCGTGCGGCACGGGCGCATTCCTGTCGTTCAATGTCACCGCGCAGGATGTCGGCGTGCTTGTTCTCGTGGCAGACGCACCTGCATCTGCTTCTGCCGTCACTCTTACCGTGGAGCGCACGGCCATCGAGGTGAGCGGTCACATGACTGCTCTTGCGGGCGCGCTTTCAAACCCGCAGTCGGGGGCATCTGTTGATCTCGGTGCGACGACGGGAACCGCCGCGTCGTCTGGACAGGCCTCTGACAGCCCTGCGATCTCTGCGGTGGTGGCGTCGTCGTTTGGCGGGAATGCCAAACTGGATGTGCAGAACAAAGTGGTGTCAGTGCTGCAGTCACCGACACCGGGGGAGGCGCCATGGTACCCGGACGCTGTATATCCGGTCGTCGTTGTCCAGGGGCGTTTTACCCTTCCGGGCATGCAAGGCCAGTTTGACGGGCAAATGGCGCTGTTCTATCAGTCGTGCCGTCCCAACTGCTCGTCCGCCAGCATGCAGATGGTGATGGACGTTGCATCCCCCATGCAATGGTCCCCGGCGTCGATCCCCGGTGTCGACGGCGGATCGTGGCTCAATTCGCTCGCCCCCACAACACGCTCCCACGTCATTGTGTCGTCAGTAGCCCACGTGCGCAACGAAACGGGCGTCATTGGCAGCGGCGGTCGACGTGACGTGGCCGGCGCACTTCCCCGGATGTACGTGGGGCCTGTACCCCCCGGCATCTCATTCCTGTCGTCTGGTGTGCTTGATTCACGTGGCCCACTCTCTCCTCTCGGTGGCGTATTTTCCGATTCCCTCTTTTCCGCTGAGTCTGTTGTCAAAGGACGCATTCCACTCGCTGGAGAGCCCTCCTTTTCGATCGACACCAACGCAACCATCAGCAGTGGCAGCCCCATTTTCACGCCGACGGCTGCAACAGGCGCTGCACCACCCGGCACTACAATCGGCGTTGTTGGGGCTGGTGCACAGCCGCAAGTGTCGCTCGCTGTTCCCGCATCCATCAACCCGCTCGACGGCCTGCAGTTTCCCGACCTCTCGGCAATCTTCGGTTCCACCTTTTCGTTCAACAATACAAACGGCACCATATCGCTCTCTGCGCGATTCCCAGGTCCCATTGTCCTTCCACTCTTCAGCGGAAACTGGTCGCACGCTGCAACGCTCACAAACATTGTCTTTGATGTTGTGCTGCGCTTGTCTGCAAACAGTACGTTTCCGTCTTTGGCTGCCATCAAGCTCGGGGGCGCGCTGTCTGTCGGTGGGCAATCGTATGCGGTGGCGGGTGCAATCGACAAGGACTCTGGTGACTACGGGCTTGCATTTGCAATGGAGCGCGCGGGGACTCTGTCGTCGGCGCTCTTTGGACTGGTCGATGAAGATTCTGTGTTTGGGTCGCTGCAGTTCAACGGAAGGTAGCTTATTTTCTTGTGTGTTTTGCGTGTGCTTGTGTGTCTGTGTCTGTATATGTGTCTGTATGCGTGTCTGTTTCTGTATATGTGTGTGCTTCTGTCTCTGTGTCTGTGTCTGTGTCTGTGTCTGTGTCTGTGTCTGTGTCTGTGTCTGTGTCTGTGTCTGTGTCTGTGTCTGTGCTGTGTATGTGTCTGTGTCTGTGTCTGTGTGTCTCTCTCTCTATGTCAGTGTGTCGGTGTGCGTTTGTGGCTTTGCATGTCTTGGCAGTGCATGCCATGCTTTGTAACCTTGTTTTCCAACTCATAATGGAATCTCCCAATCAATTTATCATTACTAACTGCCTCACGCACAACCTAACACGAACACAACACAACACGAACACAACACAACACAACACAATAACAACCGCAACAACTACAACAACAACACCCACCACCAACCTCTTCCACCTCCTTGGGACAGCATTCATATGAGCATCGGCTCGCGTGCATTTGTAGTTGGCAACACTGCGTTCCCCGCGGGAGTCAAGGTCGCCCTCAACGCACAGGTCGGTTCGTCTCTGGCCGATCGCCTCCGCACGCTCAACCGCAACATTCGCGCAACAACATTTGCTGTTTCGGCAGTATTCCCATGGGACGGCACCGGCACGTGGTCGATGGGGCTTGCTGTCGACGAGCTGTGGATGTCGCCATACCTGAGCATGCAGTCGTTTGCCCTTTCGTTTGCGTCTGAATCGGAGAGAATGCGCGTATCGGGCGCCGTTGTCGCGTACCTGTCTCCTAGTGTTCCTCTTGGAGAACAAATTTCTGCAAGCATAAGTGCGGATCACGCACCTGGCGAGGACTTCATATTTACTGGGAAGATGGACGGCACGTGGGCGCCTGCAGCACAGGCGTGGTTGACTGTGCACGACGCCTCCGTCCGCATTGAATTGTCGCCGTATGTGTTTGGGCGCGTGCGTCTGGTGAGCATTGCTGGGGCGGCGATGCTTCAGTTTGGTAACGGCACGACAACACAATTGGCCGTCCTCGCGTCTGTCTCTGAGGGCGACTACTCTCTCCGGGCGGACGCCGCTCTGAGCATCATCGACCTTGGCACGTTTGTGCGGGGTGTGCTTGGGGGATCCAGTGCGCCGGCGTGGTTCTCGTCGTCTCTCACTCTCAAGGGCAACATGACGCTCGCCATACAAACGGCCAATACAACGTCCGACGCCCCCTCTAAATCGCTCTTTCTGTCGGCGTCGGCGTCGCTTGGCGCAGACATGCAGGCTACGCTTTCAGGGCTTGGGAATAGCATCAAGAGCAGCGGCGTGTCACTGTACCTGGCAATGCCTGTCGTTGGCGCAACCGTCCGCGACATTAAGCTAACTGTCACTGCGTCAATTGCTGAATTGCGCATCTCGCCCCACCTACGGCTGGTCGGCTCCAAGTTTGTCTTGAATGACGCAACGACTGCTTCCCCGTCGTTTGCAGTGAGCACTGTTGCGGAATTGCTTGTGGCCGGTGTTGAATCACCCCTCCGTTTCGAGGTCGCGGGATCGGTGTCGACGGACACGCAGACAGTGGTTTCTCTGTATGGCACTCTCGCTGGTGCCTGGTCACCTTTTGCGGCCGCGTGGGTGAGTCTGGACTCTGGAGTGGTGAATGCGACATTCACTCGTAATGCCAACCGCACACTGGTGTCTGGATTCGCAGCAGTCAAGGGCACGCCGTCGTTTTCGTACGGTGCGGTGTCGGCATCGACCAATCTGGACATGCAGATCGACGTTGTTACGGGCGACTTTTACGTGCGCGTGGGCGGCATTGTGGTGCATTCCATGGATCACATTCTCGCGAGCGCTCTCACTGACGATCTTGGCGGACCCGTGCTCTCATCGACTGCAGCAGTGTCCATGGGCGCGCTGTTTGACGTCGTTGTTGCCTCACGTGACTATCCCGGCATTGCCTCAAAGGGCGTTGTTGTCCACGGACAGGCGGTGATCACGGGACCACTCTACGAGCCCATGCGCCACCTCAACTCGGAGCTTGCACGTGGCGATGTGGAGCTGTACATCAAGTCACCCATCAAACCAGCCTCCCTCGCGGATGTCTCTGTGCGCGTGTCGGCGGATCTGCGCCCTGTGCGTCTTGCCGAATCAGTGTCAATCGCAAACGTTGTTGTTGATATGGAACGTCTCGATGCAATGGACGCCACTCTCTCAACCGTCGTTCAAATATACCTCTCTGACAGGAGCAATCCGCTTGTTGTCGAGCTCCAGGGGTCCTTCCGCAACGCCGCAAGTGACGCACTCGCAACCTCACCACCGGGGACCCTCGTGACATCAGCGCGCATGCATGGCAGGGTTGTTGGTGCCATTCCATTCCCAAACGGCCGAGGCCTTCTGAAGATCGCATCTGCAACCGTTGCAGTCGACTTGGATGTGACCCTCGGCACAATTTCGGCGGCAAATGTCTCGTTTGCGGCAGCTGGCGAGATCTCGCTTGGTTCGTCCCACGTGTTGGCCGTGTCGCTTTCTGGTGCGCTGTCGCCGAATATGTACGACTATGCGTTCACTGCCACTGTGAATGCGTCGGTGGACTCCTTCTTGGTCGCATCACTCCTCTCGTCCGCGGCGACTCTCCTGTCAAACACATCTCTGTCTATCGACTCGCAAACAATTCCAACATCGGGTCACGTGCTGACCGCTCAGAGCACCCCGCTTTCTCTTGGGTCGGCGGCGCGTGTCGTATTTTCCACATATGACGACACCGTGCATGGCGTGTATGAAGGAGTGTCGATCGTTGCGACTGCAATGCTCAGCGGCGACACATTTTCGCCCGTGTATGCAATGCATCCGTCGGTGGCAAACAGCTCGTTTGGACTCCAGGTGGCGTTCAGTCTCACGGGACGATACGAACCAAAGTTTTCTCTCCGCTGCAACATTGGTGAACTGTGTCTGCGCGAGAAGGCGTGCGTGCGGAATGTGCTTCTCGATGTGCGTGGGCGTGGCACGGGCGTCTCTGACATCACCGTCAGCGGGTCGCTTGTTCTGGCCATATCAAAGTCAAACAACCACCCGCTCGTTTTCGGCATTACCGCGGCATTCAACAGCACCTCCGGAAGTGTGTCTGGACGCCTGTCATTTGCGGGTGCGTCGCAGTCAGAGTGGAACCCGCTCGGGGCAACGTGGCTCTCCGTTACTGCCATGTCCGCGTCATTTGCGCTCCAATTCAACCCAACACGCGCGATTGACGTCATTTCGGTCTCTGGCACGTGCATCGCGCTACTCGGTCGCACTGGCGATGCGGCGACGGCGAGTATGGCGGTGTCCGTTTACTCTGAAACTGGTGACTGGACATTGACGGCGGTGGGTGCGCTGGCCGCCGACCTCTCCTCCCTGACGTCAACACTGTGGGGCAGCGGCACACCGCCGAGTGTTCTTCGCAACTTCACAGTCCCTTTCTCGGCGTCGCTGAATGTTACCGTGTCCACGCACGATGACAGCTCGCTTGGTGCACGCGCGGGGATTGTCGTCGCAGTGGAGACGAACCTCGCAACGAGCTTTTTGAACGTCATTCGCAAATTGGCGGGAAGTGATGGCCTCAGTGCCGCGTCTGCGGTTCTTAATCTCTATCTTCCATCTGCTTCGTCGTCGTACACAAATGCCGAACTCTCAATAGGCATACGCATGACGTCCATTCGCCTCTCTCCGACCGTGCGACTTGTGGGCGTCACGGCGGATGTGACGGCACTGAACAGTCCCAAGATCGCGGTTTCATCCGTCCTGGAAATACTCTCGCCAAACAACCCGGATGTTGTCGTGTTCTCGACGCAGGGCTCGCTGGATGAGATTGTGGACGAGTCGCTGTACGATGCATACGGGGAAGATCCGCTGCTGTATTCCCTCTCGCTGGCGGGCACCCTCGTCGGCGAGTGGCGTCCGTACGCCTCAAAGTGGATGTCCATATCAAACGCAAAGGGCAATGCCGTCTTCCAAACGGGCGGAATCGGCGTGTCTGGCGCGACGCTCGTCAGCGCAGCGTTTGCGGGAACGCCAAAGTTTTCCTTTGCGACGTTTACGACGCAGTCACGTGTTGTTGGCATTGCGCGGTCAAACATGCTTGACTTCAGTCTGAAGTCGACTGGTGTGTCCATCGCGAGTCTCTCTGGTGTGATGCAGGACGTCGTGTTTGGCACCGCAAACGTCACTGCAGCGGCAGACGTGCAGCGGTTCGCAACACTCGGCGAGTTCTCGGTTGTCGCTGCTGTCAACGTGTCCGTCGCCACTTTTAACGACACCTTTTCCGACGTCGAGTCCGGACTCATTGTGGACGCCACGGCCACACTCACTGGGGGCGTGCTCAAAAGCATCGGGTCGCTGGGCTTCCGAGTACCGGACGGGCGCGTGGGCATGAAGCTGAGGATGCCCCTTCGTCCCCAGTCGGCAGCGGATGTCACTGCGTCCATGTGGTTTGCGGCAGACACAATTGTCGTCTCTGACCGTCTTCGCTTTTCTGCGACGCGCGTGACAGTTGCGTCACTCTATCCGCTCGTCATGTTGGCGTCATCTCAGGTGGATCTTGTCCTCGGCAGCGCCGATCCACTTTCGTTTGTGGCGACGCTCAGTGCGAGCATTGCGGCGACAAACGGCAGTGACATTGTGCAGCTGACAGCCACGCAAACAAGTGCGTGGACCCCACCCGGGGTCGGAAAGTGGCTTACCATCGCTGGTGGCTCACTTCGCGCGACCATCGTGCGGTCACCCATCGATGGAAGGAAGCCTGTCTTGTCTGGACTGGTAACCTGCGAGTCACAGGCACTGCTTACCCTCGGTACAGACGTTCGTCCCGCCAATTTGTATGCGTCTGCATCGCTTGTCGCAGACTCGTCGACGGGCTTTTGGGCGGTGTCTTTAGGGTCTATCGACTCTGACCGCTTTGAGGCGCTGTTTGGGGCATCCACCGGCAGCACTCTCCCCGCTCCACTCTACGATGCGCTATCTGCCCTCTCCTGGGACTCGTCCATGAACGTGACTTATGCAGCCTACGCGAGTGCGTCGTATGGAATTGACGCTGGTCTGACGGTGCAGGTGCGTGCGTCCCTGAGCGAGGGTGCCATAGCTACGCTTCTGAGATCGGTGGGCGTGTCGGCAACGAAGGGTACGACATTGACAATAGTATTGCGCGTGCCCACAAACATGTCCGCGGATGCCACTCGCCTCTCGCTCCGGCTGGGCGGCGGCTTTGACTTTGGCACAAGCGGTCTGGTGTCTCTTCGCGAGGTGGTGGTCGACGTGTCCAGGATATCGCCGCCGTCTGCGCGCATGTCTAGCGTTGTGGAATTGTCTCTCGGTGAGCAGGGCGCCCCACTCCGTGTGCGCATCGATGGACTGGTCGGAGACTCGCCCCTCGGTATTGTCGCGGGCGAAATCGTGTCTGCCACCGGCACATTGCTGGGCACGTGGACTCCCCCCTCTGCGTCGTGGCTGACTGTCCGTTCGTGTTATGCGAACATTACATTTGCACCGGGTCGACGTCCTTGGTTCCGGGGAGCGCGTCTGGACTGCGCTGCCGATATGCTGGTGGGCGCCACGCTGGTGTCGACGTCTGTCGCAGTGAGTGTCGGTGATGGCGGATCGGGATTCTCTCTGCGCGTGGCAGCGGTTGCCATTCCATCCATGTCGTCTCTGTTTGCAGCCATCACTAGAAGCAGTTCGCCGCCGTCATGGCTGCCCGACATGAAGCTTCTCGGCGCGGCGAACATTACAATTTCGACTTTTGACGCGCCATTCCAGTCGATTCGCGCGGGATTCTCTCTCGTGGCGACCGTCACTCTGCCCACTGTGATCCAGACACAGGTGACCAACTTGAACGCAAAGGCCACGGACGTCAAGTTCTCTCTCGATCTGTTTGCACCGATGAACGCAACGCGCGCCGACGACGTTCGCTTTGCATTCGGCGTCTCTGCACAAGAGATTCGCCTCTCTCCAAACGTCCGTCTTACATCCATCAACGTTGGAATGACGCAGCTGAATCCGCCGACCGTGAGCGCACAAACGGCAGTGGAGATCACCACGGGCAACAGCACACTTGTCTTCCTTGCAGCCGGGACGGGCACGCAACTGTCGACTGCAGCGTCGCGCATTGTCGTCAACGGCACGCAGGTGGGCACGTGGCGGCCGATGGGGCTTCAGTGGATTGAAATCTCCAACGCTCGTCTCTCCATGGCCGTGCTGCCTTCGGGTGCGAACCGCCTTGCCGCCCTCTCGCTTGATGGCGATGTGCGTGTTGTGCTGCCGGAAGCCCTCATTGCCGCCACTGCAGACGCCCGACAGCCCCCGCCCGTGCGCGTGTCGGCGACATTCAACCCGTCCACAATGGACTTTGTTGTCACCGCGCGGGGTATTCAGGTGAGGAGTATGTCGGACATACTCTCGGTGTTTTTTGGGACGGTTGTGTTGAGGGAGAGCACGCCGCCGCTCCTCGCCGATGTGGGCCTCCAGACGCCGTCCATCGACCTCGCACTCGCGTCTGCCGCCTGGAACGGGGCGCGAGAGGGTGTTACGGTGTCCTCGCGGGTTGTGGGTATGGGAAGCGTGCTTGAGCCGATCAACGCCATGGGGTCGCAAGTACCTGCGGCCGATTTTGACATGTCGTTTAACGCCCCCCTCGACACACTGTGGAAGCGCACACTCTCTGCGCTGGCGAATGCGACGATCGACCTGACGGGGGTGTCGATCCGCGTGAACCCGGGCATATCAATGGCAATCACTGACATCTACCTCAACGTGAAAAACCTGCTGGTGCCAAACATGCGCGTGGGCGGCATTGCGACGCTCTCGCTAAAGGACAATCCGTATCCGCTGAAAGTTTCGCTGGGTGGGATGTACAACGCGTCTGCGTATGTGATGGCGCTGCGTGGGCGGCTTGTGTCGTCATGGTCACCGTTCAATGTCACGTGGCTGAACGTCACTGCGGCAGATGCATACGTGGAATTTGACCTCAGTGACGATGCGCCGCGTGTTCTGTCGGAGCTGTCGATGAACGGCACCCTGGCAATGTCCCATAAAGGCATCATAGACACATATGTCACCACGCTCACATTCGCGCTATCGGTCGCGCAAAACGGCGCCGACTTTTGGATTCGCGGCACGGGCACACTCAACGCAAACATTGACGTTATTTCGCGCAATGTGCTGACGAATGTGACGATCAACAACACGCCGCAGCTGATCAAAGACACCATTGTGATTGGCGACCTGTCGACGACAGTTTACTTTTCGACGTTTGATAACGGATTTGAGGGAGTTTTGAAGGGATTGACCATCCAGGTGCAGATCCTCGCACCCAACTCCATCTCGACGGCCCTGCAAAACATGCAGAACAGCGGGTTTAGTGGCAACAACATATTCCTCGCCAACTTTTACTGCTCTGTAAACATGCCGATTGCAAGCGGACGCATTGGCGATGTGAAGTACAAGCTATCGTACACGCTGAGCGCGCCCATCAATCTCTCGCCGATGCTGCGCGTGTACTACATGCATGTCGATGTGACGAACATTGCTAATCCCGCCCTCAACCTTCTTGGCGTGGTCGAGACGACTGTATTTGGATCGAAAGCTCCGCTGCGCTTCCGAGTGCAAGGAGGCTACACACTTTTTACAACGGGCACACAGGTGAGAAATATGGATTATATAGTCATCGGTGTACTGTCCGCTTATATATGCATTTCTGCATATACGTCGACTCCCACGCTATGCTGCACTGTGTTTTGTGATAATGTGGGATGTAGCCTGGCATGCATTGCTGCACATGAGTATTCTTTTTTGTTTCGTTTGTTCTGTCGCACGCTGTTTATTTGGGTTTTGGTGTGCGAATATTACCAAATAATTTTTCTTTTTTTTTTGGGTTGTTGTCGTTTTGTCTTCTTTCTCTTTGTTTTGTTACTGCTGCTCATGTCTAATGTTGTTACTGTTACGTTGCCTCAACCACTCCTCCATCCGCAGCTCGTCACACTCCAGGGCGACCTCGCCGACGTCTGGAAGCCCTTTGACGCCGAGTGGCTGTCCATCACCAACGGCCGCATGTACCTCGGCATCGTCCCGTCAAATTCAAGCGGGAACAAAGTATCGTCACTCTACTTTGACGGCTCCGCGCGCTTCCAGCTCAACGACCTCAGCGCCGCCGTCAGCACTCGCGTCGATGTCGACCCCGTCACCTCGCAATTTGCGCTGCGTGCGAGCGGACTCGGCGTGGCCAGCATTTCCGAGCTTATCCGCTACGTTGCGGGGGCGTATTCAACGCCTGCCATTCTCACCCCGGTCACACTCGCCCGCCCGACGGTGAATGTGTCGATTGCATCGAGCGGGCGTTTCGGCGTGTCACCGGGTGTCACTCTGGATGCCAAGGTCGCCATAGATGGGGACCTTCTCAAGCCATTCACCCGCGTCGGAGTCTCCGGACTGGACGGCCGCAACGGGTCGTTTGGGCTGTCGCTGTACATGCCGGCGCTCAACACGACGCTCGGGGGCGTCCAAGTTGTGCTGACTGCAAGCATCCCCGCACTCGCCCTCTCGAGCACTGTGCAGCTGAGCGGCGTGTACCTGTCCCTGCGAAACCTATTCCGCCCCGTTCTCTCGCTTGGAGGGACGCTGACAATTGCCGCGGGGACGTCGGTGGGCGATGGCCCGCTCGTCTTTTCCGTGGCAGCTGCATACGACGCGACCGACGCCGCCACGCTCACGTTCGCGGGTGCATTAGTTGGGCGCTGGCGGCCGTTTGGTCTCACGTGGTTCTCGATCGACGCGTGCGCTGTCAGTGCGATTGTGCAGTCTGCGACAGACGATGGCCTCATCCGCGCCGCCGCCGCGCGCATTGACTTTGGCGGATCGTTTTCTCTGTTCAACGGAAGCACTGTTGGCATGCGCTTTGCTGGCCGCCATGGTCCCGGGGCGTCTCTGTTTTGGATCCGCGCGACTGTCTCGACAATGTCCGATCTGGGTCGCTTCTTCCAAAGTGCACTCGGACTGAAGTCCGCGCCCTCTTTTCTCGGGGACTTTGACATTGCGACGCCACTTCAGTCGTCGTCGTCGATTGGCAGCACTCTGTCGATCGCACTGTCGGATGCCCCGGAGGACGGCGTGCGCGAGGGCGTGTCTCTCGTTGCATTCGCGCGCGTCGGCGGAGAGACAATCAAAAAGATATCGTCCCTCGGCATATCTGTCGCAAACGCGACGTTTCTTCTTTCCTGCCGCTTCCCCCTCACAAAACCGAACCTCACCAACGTCGAGTTCTTTCTCCGCACGGACGTCAAGGAGATCCGCCTCTCTAGCTTTGTGCGCTTCTCCAGCCTCCTCGTGTCCGTGGACCGTCTGGACAACCCGACGCTGAGCGTGTCTACGGCTGTCGACGTGACGCTTCCTGGTGACACGACGCCACTTCGATTCCAAGTTGCGGGATCCCTTGCGGGCGCTGCAGTTGCTAATAGCACGACGCCATTTACGCTGTCCGGAGCATTGCTTGAGCCCTGGCGTCCACTCGGCCTCGACTGGCTTACTATCGACCGCGCCGTGATGAACATATCAGGCAGCAGCAGCCGTATTGCTCGCATTGGTGTAAGTGGCGCTGCGACGGTCCGTCTCGGCCAATCGACGACAGCAGGACTTTCCGTGGACGTGTCCATGGACGGTGTGACGGGTAACTACAACATCACTCTGATGGGCGTCGCGGTAACCGACTTTGGTGACATGGTCCGCGGCATTGCCTCTTGGGGCGCGGGCGAAATCCCCGCCATGATCCGGGAGTTCCGACTCCCAGCCGCGGCGCAAGCAAATCTGTCAATCTCCACGCTCACGGGCTACAGCATCAGCGTGCGCGCGCAGCTGGGATCGGCCGTCGTGCAGCACCTGAGCCCCTTTGGACGGTCCGGTCTGCCCGGCATTGCATGCACCGTCACCCTGTCCATGCCCTTTGCATCCCTCGATCCCGCCAAGCTGCGTATGGCGGTGATGGCTGACATGACGGACGTCTACCTCGCCGATCACGTGCGCCTCGTCAGCGTTGGCCTGTCCATACAGGGCCTCTTCCCGCCGACATTTGCACTGGAAACAGTCGTCGATCTGTACGCCGTTCAGGACGACCCAGATGTGCCTCCGCTGCGCACGCAGCTCATCACCATCTACGAGCAGTCGCGCCGTCTCGAGATTGTCGGGCGTCTTGTCAGCACGTGGACGCCCCCGCATGCAGCGTGGCTGCAGATCAGGGGCGCCGATGTCAATGCGACGTTTGTGCTCGACAGGCCTGACCTCGAGCGCAGGGTGTCCTTCTTTGCCTCGTTTGCAACATCCGCCGGCGGCAATTCGTCTCTTGCCAGCGGTGCGACTGTCTCCGGGTCGATTGTCGACGGCCCGTCGACGCAGGTTGTCATTCTCGCACGCCAGGTCCCAGTCATCGACATTGGCGTCATTGTGGCGTACTACATTACAAAGGCACCGGTTACTCTGTACGGACTGTCAAATCCCGTCGACGGCAGAATCGACGTTGAAATAGCGACGCAGGCATTCCTTGCAGCGGACGGGACGACGTTCAAAAGCCCCGGCCTCTATATGGGGGCGTCGGTCACGTGCTACGATGGCATACTTCTGATGGCTCTGCGTGCACTCAAGCCGGAGTCTGCGCAGTTTTCGTCGCGAATCAACCTGTACCTTCCAGTCTTCGCACAGCCCGATCGGCAGGCGGATGGCATTTGGCTGTCCTTGCTTGTGTCGGGCAGTATGAACTCGCTGCCGGGCGCGCGTTGGGCGGGGTTGGAGTTGCGTGCATCGTGGGACTCGCTCTATCTCAACCCTACAATCACCCTGACGTCGTCCCTCTCTGTCGACATTCGATACAATCCGGAACCGCTTGTCTTCTACGTCCGCGCGCAGTATGTGAGCCAGAAGCCTCTTATCGTCCAGGGCGGCATGCTCGGTGACTGGCGGAATCCATTCAACGCAGCGGCGTGGCTAGGCATTTCAAACGTCTCGATGACCCTTGTTGTTGACACGAGTGGCGTGTACACTCCAACCCTGCGCACACTCACACTGGAGGGCAATTTGCGCGTGGCATTTGATGCCGCGAATCCAACCATTCTACGTTTCCGTGGCGACGTCGCCAACTTGACCGACTTCGCCGTCGCAGTGAGCGCCGTATCTGCAAAAAGCATTGCCTCCATTCTGCCTGTTGTCACTGGCCGTGCGGGCGCCGTGCCTGCTATGGTCAGCAGTCTGAGCAACATAGCCAATGGTGCGCGCGTTGTCCTGTCGACATATACGTATTCGGATGTCGTCGGAGGCATTTCGCGCAAATTCGATCCCGGTTTCACCTTTGATGTCGCTGTGTCTGCAACGAGCGGGCCAATGCTTGACCTGGTGAATGTATTCCGCGTAGGAGGCGCTGCCAGCCGCGTCGACTTTACCGGCGGCGTCTACGTCCCCGTCTTCGATTCGGTCAGCAAGGACAAACTGCGGCTGTATCTGACTGCGGCGTCCGTTGCGAGCAGCCTCACGAGTCGCCTGCAGTACGCCGGACTCTACTTTGACATCCAGTTTGACATGTTCTCTGCCGCGCCCAGCGTGTACATCGGCACACAGTTGAGTGTGCTGTTTCCGGCAGGCCTCGACTACAAGTCGTCCAACGGGACCATTGTCAAGTATCAGGTCACAGGGGCATATACTGCCGCCGACGGCCGTCTCGTGCTCTCCGGCAGCATTGTGGGCGAGTGGAACAACCCTCTCGGGCTCGGGAACTGGCTCTCGGTGCGCGACTGCACCATCAATGTCGTGATTGAGACACGCCCCACCATTCAAATGGCTGAGCTGTATGTCTCGATTGGCGCGGCAGTGCGTTTTGGCGGATATGTCACGAGTGCGAAGGCCGAAGGACGCGCCGCACGCCAGTTCACAGGCTTCATGGTCTCATTGTCGGTGTCGTCGGTGCAGAATCTCGCCGCCGTCGTCATGTCCATCACGAACACAGCCTCTGTGCACGATGTGATCAAGACGCTCATTCTGCCGGTCGATGTCAGTGTGTTTGTGACAGTTTCCAACTACGACGACAATGCACTCGGCATTGAGACGGGAGTCAAGCTGGGGGCGATTGTTCGCATCACGAGCGGCATTGTTATGGATGCGATGCGACTGATCGATAAGACGGCAACAGATGCCCGCTACACTCTGTCGATGCTCATACCTGTGTTTGACGTCGATCCGCTGAAAATCCGCTTTCAATTGACAACGCCGCCGATTGCATTCACGCCTACATTCGGCCTCCTCGGGCTGACGCTGACGGTGAACATTGCTGCGCCGCCAACGGTCTCTGCAAGCACGGGCATATACCTCAACCTCACAAACAACCCCGTGTTGCAGTTCTGGGTGGAGGGCACGTTCAAGACGTATGGATCGGTCGTCCTCAGCGGCGGCATGAAGGGCATGTGGCTCAATGCGTTTGGGGTCCCCGGCCTCTCGATCGGAAATGTCGTCATTTCGGTGGAGTTTGGACAGACATACGGGGTGGGCCTGGGCGGAATGGTTGTCATTGGCAACGTTGGCATTAGTCTGTACGGCCGCGTCACGTGGCCTGACATGCGCGATCTCTTTTTCGCCGGCACAATCGCAAACAACGTCACTGCCATGTCATTTGCGGACCTTGCGTTGTGGTGGAATGCCGCAACACCCGCGAACATTGCGCGCCTGGGATCGTCCCAGTACTCTGCGTCGTGGGCATTCCGGAGTGCCTCATTTTATTTCGCACCGATGGACGGCGTGTTCAACCAGATACGCTACCGCGCCGGCTTTGGAGTTCGCGCGGAAATGACGGTGTTTGGATACATCCTCAGCGCAGAGGTTGTGATTGGCGGGAAGAATCTCGGGTGGATTAAGATTCCCGACGTGTCGTTTACGTTTGTGTTTGCAAGCGCGTCGCTGAGCCAGCAGATAAGCAATACGCTTGGCACGCAGCTGCCAGGGAGCATCACCGACCTCAGTGACCTGGAGAAGTCGCAGATCCTGAAGGTGTGTGTGATGTGTGTGATGCATACATGAGCCTGTGCCTGTCCTCTTGGTATATGGGCTTGTCTCTGTGTGTTTGTGAGTGTGTGTGCGTGTATGCGTGTCAATGTGCGTGATGAAGTGCGTGTGTTTGCATTGTCCATACGATATGATCCACGCATCCTTTATTGACTGCCCACGATTGCACTGACAACCGGCATCTCCACCGCGACTTTGTCCATTTTCTCATTGCAGGAGTATGACGTCAGCAAGCCCTTCTTCTCGCTGGAGCGCTTCGCAATTACCGATTTTAGCTTCAGCAACATTGCAACGGGTCGGTTGCCAACGCTACAGATCGACTTCTACCTCTTTGGGAAGCTGCGGAACATCGACTTCCAAATTAGTATTCCGGACATTTTCAAGAGCACATTTGGAAGCATCATGAGCATCATTAGGCAGTTCTTCAAACTGCCGCAGTGCATTCGCGACGCCGACTGCTTCAACCCCTCGCTGTGCGTGTGCGAGGCGTGGCAGCAGGCCAAGGGAGCGTGTCCGGACGGATGCTATGGTGACTGCTCCTTCTTCAGGTGCACGTATGGCTGAGTAATTGTCTGGACGGATGCTGCTCGCGTGGCTTTTGTGTGGTGGTGGACTGTGTGTTGCTTCCCGAGTGTGGCTGTGTCTATCATCGGCTCAGTCCTTGATTGGCGCCGCTTTCAGTGTTGGGACGAATGCTTTGCTTTGCTTTTGCGTATTTGTCAAATGATTATAACTCTGAACTCACTGTCGTTTTTTTGTATGTTTTAATGGAATGAATTCACCTTCACGTGATCATGAACGTCGGATATCACAGACTAACTGACTAGAGTGTGATTTGCTTGCGGCTGCATTGGCGCCGATAATTATTAGTGTCATGAATGCATTTTCTGCTCTGAAGGCAGAATATCTTCTCGTGGAACTGAATTCACCTGCTCTGTCTGTCGCCCCCGGCCGATGAGCAGGCAGTCTCAACCAATGGTACTATTATTAATACTCGCAGTGCTGTAAGTTAGTAAGTTGCTGGTTCAATTATGAACGCATTGCAAAGCAAAATTACTTCAGCTGATATGCCAATCGCAACAATTGTAGACTGAGTAAGTAATTGCCAATATTATTGTCAGTCTGTGGTGGAATGCGCACAATGGGAGTTGCAGTGGTCCACTGAAATGAATCTAGCCAACATTCAAATTGCTTCAGTCTGTCAGTGATCCAAACATCGAGCGCGCCAGCCCTGCTGACACAAAAGTCATATCAAGCGCAAAATCAGTGGCTGCATACTAGTGCGATTTCAGTCACCGTTTGGTACTGCAATCATATTCGGGCCAATAGAATTGGCAGTGACAGAAAGTGCAACGTAAAGTTTAATTACTCACTGAACTGGCGGTGAAGGTGAGCCCGAGTGACAGTGTGTGCCATTGCAGCCAGTGACACTATAGTTCCCAATCGGCTTGTCAGTTGTTGACGGCGGAACATACAATTACTGATTTGAAACAATACTGTACTTCGACTGCACGGCCGCGGCAGCGTCACGTGCTTGAAGGATGGCGGCTCAGAAACAGCCGGCAAGTGCCCCACAACTGGCGGCCGGCGGCTCGGTTCGGCCGGTATCGCACTGAGTCAGACCTGAGTGGTATATACTCGCCGCAGGACTGTCCACAATCGGCCGCGGCCGTGAAGTTGCCCGTGACAGTTTATCGGCAATCTCCGCTTACAATAGGACCGTTAGATGACGGGTGGGCGGATGCAGTGACATAAATTGCCAGCGGACAGCCCAGTCGGACAATATGGTTTGTCATACTTCACAAGAATACTCGAAAATAAATGCACAGCTCCGACGGGCGGGCGGCCGCGGGCGGTACGTACTGAGTCCGAGGTTAACTTTCTGATAGCCGATCGAGCCAGTGGCGACCAACAGTGGCTGCATAAAATGGGACTGGGCTTGAGTCCCACACTCGAAATGATATCGGCACTGAACTGAGCGTGCTAGCAAAGTTGCGTAAGTCTCACTAATCAGTCAGCGCGGCTGCCAGTCGGCCACGATCTTGTAGGCAATGCACTGAGCCCGCCGCGGGTGGTCGGTTGCGGCGGCGGCAGCTTGATAAGTGACCCCATCCGGCTAAATCCACTGGAGCCATACGATGTGGCAAAGCTGCAGTGGTGCGGTTTGCATACAACAACGGGCGGGCCACATAATGAAAGATCTACAGGCGGAGAGCGATAGTCAGTGTGGGCGGATGATACAACAGGTTAGGAACAGCTGGTAATGCTGTAGAAGCGCTGTTCTTGCCATCGGGTGTGAATGAGAGTGTGTGATTGTGCGAGTGGGTGCGTGTGTGTGAGTGAGTGTGTGAGTGAGTATGTATGAGAGTATTTGAGTGTCCGACTGGGTGTGTTTGCGAATGTGTTGTGTGCGTGCGCGTGTGAGTGTCTCAATATGTGTTGTATCTGTCAGGCGAGCTCAGCAATTCGACAACAGATGCGAACGTGCACACAAATCCAAACGCGAGGAGAGTGATCAGTTTGTTCAATAAAAGCAACGCAAAAACAACGCAAATGCAGCCAAACAGAAAACGAGCGAATGACATGTCGAAACACACTGTGCACGGCCAACCGGGGCTGTTACACAGAGATCACAAACAACTCTGTCAGTGGGGCGGAAGTGTACGCGGCAGACCGATTGACTATCACGGCATCCTGCAATCAAAGCCAGCGACCGAGTCTAATCAAAGTCAGGTATGTCGTCATACGAGTAGCCCGGATATTGTTTCCATGTATAGTAAGCGATTCGGACGTGATAGAAGCCGGGAATGAAGAGGAGCGAGCCGAGAACGAGAAACGGAATGGCTCGGTCGTGCATCTGCGAGTCGCAGTGCATGGCCATTACATGTCATCATCAGGACGACGAATCAGGCAATTGAGAAGAACCATCTTCGCACACCCACAATCACAATCCCATAAATGATGGTTGGGCATCCGACAATTTTCATTGTAGTAGTTGTGGCACAGATTTATCGCCCTGATGAACTTAACTTCTTGAAAGTCCGTGCCAAGCACGACAAACTTACCGAAGTTTCGATAACACCCGTCATGATTAAAGATCCCATAACAATAAACAGACTGCCGAACAGAAAGAGTGCTGTGGCCAGCAGAATCGCTTTGATGGGGACCTGTCGTGCACATACGCAATGTGAAGTTGCCCGTAGATTAGACGCAGGAATGCGCAGGAGAGAAACCGCCACGACCCTCCCGCATTCAGTGCCCATGATGAGTCAATAAATGAGGAGCCACATAAGGTGTCCATTGCCTCGTCCACATCCACATATGAAGACTATCTTCCTCCAAATCCATGTCTACATAACACGAGATGCGGCCCACATCACCTTTGGTGGGGGCCTGACAAACTGCTCATCCGTAAAGTCATCGTTGCCGTCGCCGAGACGCGTGTACTGGTACTTTCCACGCTTGGCCATTCTTGAGCACGCCTTAACGATACACTAATGTTGAAAAGATGCTCTTCTGTGATTCTTCAGCCTAAGTTTGCGGTGGCCTATACAGATATGAGATATATGTAATCTTTTATCCTCAATGCCTTCTAATCTTATAATGGTCTGCATATTGGCGTCAGCAACTTCGTAGGGATGTACCGGCTTGCCCCATGCACGGAATCGTATCCGGGGTGTTAATTGCCACTCTGAAGTTACATCCGGGACGTCAATTCTGTTTTCTTTCCACGAATTGAAAATGAAAATTTGAAAAAATTGAAATTAATTTTGCAGAGTAATTTTGATTCATTTTCATAGTGAGAGTGCTTTATTACAGAGTGTCCCATAGTGGCCCATACACACACACACACACACACACACACACACACACACACACGCGCAGTCCCACTCAAAACAACACACAGACAGAGACAGACACGGACGACAGAATGGGACGGAAGAGAGAGACGCATACTCCGCACATACGCACATACGCACATACGCACGCACATACGCACGCACCGCAAACTCCTTTGCATCTCCTGTAGTGGGAGACACTGTCAACTCAACACAGTGTCTATTCTGACAAAGTGCCTTTTATCTCTCTGTGATCTATTTGTGGTTGGATGGGAGTTCGTAGAAGGCTAAATTGTTGCGTGTCTCCGTAATTTTCAAATAGTTTATTCT
The DNA here is from genome assembly GCA_943704495.1 of Pigoraptor chileana. NCBI lineage: Eukaryota > Filasterea > Ministeriida > Capsasporidae > Pigoraptor > Pigoraptor chileana. Next base: position 1,215 of record CALSCR010003066.1, on the reverse strand, counting down.
CTCTCGCTTTGGCCTTTGCTTTTGAGAGCTTCCAGACCGACGTTCATAGACGTCTGCGTCGATTCCGCCATCTATTTCGCTCGCTTTAGTCTTGGGAACTCCGCCATTGTGCGGCTGAATCAGAGTGGAAAATGGGCAATCTTATGCAGATCATCAAGAAGGATCAGAAGGGCAGCACCCAGGACCTGTTTTTGGACTTTGAAAGTGGGTATCCTCGCACTTGGTGTGTGTGTATGTGTGTGCCTGTGCTTGTGAAACATGGGATTCAGTGATAGGCGAAGGAATGTCAGTGAATCTAGTAGTGGATGTGCGCATCAATGGGAGCGAATGCCTATTACTTTCTCCGCCCGTGTGATACGAAGCATGGGAGGCGAGAAGGATATATTAGGCCCGCTGGAAGTGGATCTCACAAGGGTGACCATTCGTATCGTGGCATCATTTCATTTTCCTTTCTTTTGTGCACAATTTGTTGTCGATCACTGACCGTCGACCTTAATTCTTTGTGTGCTTTGTTTTGCATCTATTCTTCAAAGATGCGCAACCGACGGAAAGCGAGATGCAGGTCCACCAGTTTGTGGCCGACATTCTCAACACAACGCACAACCTCCTTGAAGAGCTGCGAGCCTACACTGGATGCGGCGATGCAATTCGACAGGTGCGGTGCGGTTTGAAATATCGCCCTATGCGATTGGACCAATGCCGATTGCCACTTCAGTGATTCGGCTTGATTTGAACTTGCAAGTCTCGAAGCAATTCTGATTATTATTTTACTTTGATGTTGTTGTTTTCTTGCCACATAATATTTGTTGTGTGGAATAGGCCATCTCACATCCAAGCAAAGACACAGAAGAGAACGCATGGAATGCAGTGTGTCCGCAAGTTGAGAAGCTCAAGTCGTTTTACGAATACTCTGGCCAGCTCGGTGGGTTGTGGTGGCTCGTCTGAATTGCAATTGTTTACTATATGTGTGCGTGTTGTGTCAATGTGAGTTTGGGGATTATTTTGAATCACGAGAGCGTGATGTGAGTATGAGAACTCAAACGTCGGGGGTGGCAGTTGATTATCAACCCTTGTTCAACGGAGATTAATATGCCCACTAAGGGCACTCTCCTGCGCACAGTTTTTTTATTCGTGTGTGCAATTTGGCAGACATACAAATTCACACACACACACACACACACACACACACACACACACACACACACACACACACAC
>CALSCR010003065.1:0-26410 GCA_943704495.1 Pigoraptor chileana | reverse complement strand
ACACGCACACACACACACACACACACACGCACACACACACACACGCACACGCACACGCACACGCACACACACTCACACACACACACACACACACACACCACACACAAGCACAACCACTTAACAATGCATGCACATGTATATGCGCGCAAAATGTTGGAAAAATCCACACGTACACAGCCGTTTGGGCACTTAGCGAGCCATCTCGACCACATGTAACAATGCAATAACAATAATGCGACAACATTACCCACCGATAAGAGAGATGAAGATGGCGCCGTCGTGTAAGTCTTCAGATAGGTCTCGGACGACAATCTTGTCACCAGCGAGAAGCGAGTTGATCCACACGATAGTATTCTGCAATGTAGATTATCATAATCACGTTCATGCGATGAATGAAGTGAGGTCACTTTCGAGCGGCAGGCTACGATACCACACATACACACACACACGTAGGTATAAATGTACTCATGCATATGATGAGATGCATACTTATTTTAATGCACACAGCTACCGCCAAACTCACCTGAAGCAGTCGTCGTACTTTGGGGTCGTTTGAAGATGTGGCATGCAAGGCCATCCCGGTATCCTCCTGGTCTGTGAGGCGCAAAATGCAACATCCACACATGGTGAGTGCCGATCAATGTTATCATAAATAGCCAAAGAACTTCATTTTGAACGACGAGTTCAGAGAGTACATGCATCTCCAAGACGATTTCAGAGAGTACATGCATCTCTAAGTCACATAGTGCGGTATAATAAGTCGGAACCGGCATTCAGTCTAACTCGCACTGCTCCGATGCAATCCCCCGTGTCTAATGGAAAAACAAACCTCGCTCCCGCGTGGGACCCACGTGTTGAAATACATTTGTGGAAGACATCTTCAATATGTAAGCAAGGAATGCAGCATATACAGCACATGGAATACGTCAACAGTATATTTTAGAGGTATGCTGCTGAGTCTGAGAACTGCTGCATATTGTGCGCATCCTTTCCGACGGATCCGAGTGACAAGTGAGTGACGGTGTCCACTTGTTGACATGTCAAATGATGCAGGTGTGGCGTCATCACAAATCGTCTGAGTAACAATGTCACTGCCGGAGTGAGTGGCATTAGTTTACTCACTCACTGACGGGCCTGCACGCCCCCAATATGAGTAACAATGTGAGTGACAGACGGGCATCCACGCCTCCAATGTGGCTAAGGGCTCTCCCTTGCTGTGGCTAATTATGCCCGCTGCTGGTGTCAATTTTTAAATTCTGCATCTTTGCGAAAAGTGTCGACGCTGCATCCAGTCCATACAAGCGACTGCTGACTCTCAGTCAAGCACTTCACAATGGCGCCGTCAGCCTCTCAGGCATCTCGGAGAAAGGGAGCAGCACGCAACGTTCAGGAGCGGTCGTCGCCAGCTGCGGTGCGCAATTCTGGCACACATCAAAGGCGGACATCGGTGCTCCCTCTCACCGTCATTCTGGTATTGACTGTTGCTATCGTGTCCGCCGTGGGTGTATATGTTTACAACAAGGAGAATAGCCTCGGCACAGAAGACACGCCCGGCACGCTGACGGACATTAATCGCAAAAGTGCTTCTGAAGAGAGCACGCGATGTGCATCGCTGCTGGGAAACGCCACGTTGGCAAGCGCGAAAGATTCCGCAGCTGTGCGGTGTGAAGTGGACTGCCGGGTGGACCCGTCAGACTTCGTTGAAGGTGAGAAGAATTGCGACGGCTGTTTGCGTGGGCCATTGCGTGAGTTTGTGCGGCTTACACAGTGTTTACACTACAATGTTAATCAGATGCGACATGTTTTTTAACCAAGACAATGAACGGTGTCTGTAATCGCTCGTTTAATGTTTGCCGTCAGGATGCACTCCTTTGTCCACATGCGCGCGCGTCGTTCTCGATGGCCTTGTGACACCCCCCGAGACTGATATCCTTGTTAAGATCGCCGAGCGGGGAATGGGCTTCGGTGGTGGGGCGGGAGGGGTAAGTAAATTGGGGCACTGCGTCTTTTTATTAAAAAAACCGGCAAGATTAGAGCACTATCATAAAGGGCACCCTTGCTTATTGTCATAGCACCAGATTAAAAGTCTGTTTGGCATGTTTTGCGGTCTGTAAGCGGGTCAAAAGATCTCCATCTTCTTTGTCGCACTAACTGTAATCCATTTGCCATTTCCGTGTTAATGCGGACTGTCCCACTGGCCTCAGCCTACCATTTTTGATCTCAACTCAGGCACGCTCAGCAAGGGACGGAAATTTGTCAATCTCTACGCTGCGCATCCGATTCACACACTGTTTACTGCGGACGAACTCAAAGTATACGGTGACGTCATGGTGGGCATTGCTGCATCGCTCGTTCTGTGGTCTTGATGACAGATCCCTCTCGGTCTGCATTACCGGTATTGTTGTGTGGTTGTTGTCGATCTAGCGCCCATTGTCATGAAATCTGCTAATGGAACGACACACACACACCCACACACACACACACGTGCATATCGTACTTGGTGGACGACGTCAAATATTGACACAGCTGCGCATAAAAGCGGCTGCGTCTCGGGAGTTTGGTCTGTCGAGTGACGATGCATTACATCTTACTGGCCCCACTTTCTTCTCGCGGATATCCAACGGAAGCGCGCTCACCCCGAACGACGAGTATTGGCACAACCACGTCGACAAGGAGACGTACGGCTCCTTTGCATACACTTCTCTTCTTTACCTCAATGATTACGGCGCTGATTTCGAGGGGGGTCGATTCCTTTTTTCCGATGATCCGGCCTCTGATTCCGATCGGAATACTCAGGAGGGCGAGGTTGGCGGACCCGAACGCACACTGGCCGTTGAGCCCCGCAAAGGACGGGTGTCTCTGTTTACATCCGGGGCTGAGAATGTGCATCGTGTGGAGCGAGTGACGGCAGGAACACGCTATGCACTGACAATAGCCTTCACTTGTGATTCAACGAGGGCTATACTGGCGCCGTCCATTTGAGGTTGGCGCACTCAACACTGCGATGCATTTCTGGTCAGGTTGCGCTTGCTTGGTCACGTGGACTGGACTCCGCAAATGACATTTTAATGAACTAAAATGAATGTTTGTCGCAACTGCAATGGCTACTGAGTGATACTGTGTTAGCTCGTCATTTAAGAAGTTGTAACACGAGTGCTATTGCTGTACCGAGGGTGCTATGCATCCGAGTAATAACAAGGGTTCTCAGAACCTAAATGGTAATAATGTCCACGGCGAATTTCTGATCACGTGATACAGTCACGTGCCTGACTGAATTTACGGAATTGGCATACCTAAAATAGGAAAGTCTTAGTCTGCGCACTTTTTCAGCCAGCCGTCGCAGTCCGTCGGGCTTGAACTTGTACTTAAGCACAGGATTACACACTGATATTCGTAGACACATGCGAACCCGAGAGAAGACGCGAACTAGAAGGCTTAGATTAGGACGAGATTAGTTGGTGGAGATGGCGTCGATTATGCGCGTCATCGCCGCGTGCGCACTGCTCAGTGCGGCTGTTGTCGCCTCAGCCGGCCCCTTCACACCCGAGTGGTGAGTGAGTTCTGTGGATGGAGCTATTATCTTGATTTGCAGCACCAACGCACATTGATCTGCGTTATATGCGTCGCAGTTGACTGTTTGCTTGGTGAGATGCAGACTCTTTAATAGTGCGGGCGGTGTGTTTTTAATTGTTTCTTATTCAATTGCGTATGGATGTGTTACTCGACGTCTGCTCCTTGGGCAATGGATTATCAAAGCGGTTGATTGATGTACGGATCACTATTTGAAAAGAAAAAGAAGGAAGAGATTGGACGCACAATAACTGGCTTTCGTTTGTTTTGTGTTTTTTGCATCGCAGGGCGAGTCTTGACACTCGTGCATGTCCAGACTGGTACGACGATGCCAAGTTTGGCATCTTCATTCACTGGGGAGTTTATTCGGTGCCTGCGTGAGTACTTTTTCCAAGTAGTCGGGGGTATGCCCGTGTTATACGCTTCATAAAGTGACGCATTGCGGTAATCAACCTCATTCTACGTATACTTATAAGAGCCTTTCATCTTCTGTTTGTTGCAAATCTCACCGCCACTTTACTCGATCACTGCACTTGTTCATTGTTTTTGTGCACACACACACACACACACTGACACACCACACGCGCACTCTCGCATACATGCACTCACATTAGGTGGAGCCCCGTGGGCGAGTATGCCGAATGGTACTGGCATTCGCTTGCAACAGAGGAGGCAACACAGGCGTTTCACAATCGGACGTATGGACCCGGATTCAAATACACCGAATTTGCTGATGTGGGTTTTGCTTCGTTGTTAGACGCTGGAGATGCCCCTGCGCACACCCACTATGTATTGCTATGCGCACATTGCATGTAACAGACGCACGCCATAAACGTGTCTGCACATCGACACTTACTTCAACGCACATGTACTCACTCTCACACACACATACATGCAATGACACACTCACACTCGCTCACACACATATACACACATATACGCATACACACATACGCACATTACACTGCATCCACACACACACTCACATACATGCAATGACACACTCACACTCGCACACACACATATACACACATATACGCATACACACAACACACATATACGCATACACACATACGCACATTACACTACATCCACACACACACTCACATACATGCACTCACTCGCATACATGCACTCACAGATGTTTAAAGCCGAGCTATTTGACGCGGATGCGTGGGCCGATCTGTTTCAGCGCTCCGGTGCAAAGTACATTGTGCCCACGAGCAAACACCACGAGGGATTCACATTGTGGCCCAGTGCGCAGTCGTGGAACTGGAATGCGGTCGACGTCGGACCAAAACGCGATCTGCTGAAGGAGATCATGAGTGCCGTCCGCAGGTGCGTGTGCCCGTGTGAGTGTGTGTGCATGGATGTTTGTTACTGTCTGTCTCAGGGATTCGATGTGCCGGGGACAGTGATTTCGCCGTGTTACTGGCGCTCTGTTTTTATAATCGAAAAAATGCAACAAATACGGAGCACCCCAACACATTCTTACTACATTCATTTTGCAATGAATGTACGTCCCCGCAATTTGGTCTTCGCCAAAAACAGTAAGGGCTTGCATGCAGGAATGTACTTCTCGCTGTATGAGTGGTTCCATCCCCTGTACATTGGACCTAAACCGTCACAATATGTCGACCAGGTGAGCCTATAACCCTTCGTATTCGCGATTTCTCCTTGTTTATACCGCGAATCGATTCCATTGTCGAAAATGCGCATTGACATTCACCAAGTGCACCCCTTCGACGCTCTGGCAATCGCTCTCCTTGAAAACATCATCAATCAAATATGTGCAATGCCTCCAACACTTCACTACTGTCCACACTGCTCTCTCTGGACCCCTCACATACTGCTCTCTGACCTACATACTATTCTCTGATCCCCCTACATACTGCTCTCTCTCTCTCTCACTCTGACCCCCTCCTATTCGCAATATTCCCGCCCATCACTATGCTTGCGCACACATCTCAACGCGCTTGCAGGTGATGCTTCCCCAGCTGTATGACCTTGTGAACAACTACCAGCCCGATGTACTCTGGACGGACGGACAGTGGGAGCACAATGCCACGTTCTGGCACTCTGAGGAATTCCTGGCCTGGCTCTTCAATGAGTCTCCCGTGAAGGGTGCGTCAGTCGGTGTTTCATGATTTTTGACTCACATTGTGCTTGCTTTATACATACATAAATACTCGCGCACACTCACCCACACACAATCGTAAAAACAAGCACATACATATTACTCACTATCTTATACAATACCACATACATAAACCCACACCCTTGTCTTGCTCACCATTCGTCTGCTGTGTTGTCTCGTTCGCTGCCAACAGATACGATTGTCATTAACGACCGCTGGGGCTCTGAAACACCCGGGGTGCACGGCGGGTTCTACACACCAGAGTGAGCATTGTCCACATATGGTTATAAATGCACTCTCCTGCCTTATACAGTGTATGTGTATATTTCTGCCTTGGATCATGTCGTCACCTTACACTGATGGCCGATCTGAATTGTGTCGGCTGTCTATGCAGCTGGGCACTAATGCATTCACTGTAATCACGATTGAACTGACATACTTTGTAACTCTTGTCCTTAATCGAACCAAATATGCACAACAGGTATAGCTCCACTGTGTACTCTGACCACAAGTGGGAGGAGAATAGCGGTGGGTGCCTCAATTCAAAAGACGCAATGTCGCATGCGCAGTTGCTTGCTTGCGTTCGCGCATATGTCTATTTCACAGTTTATCTGTGCAAATCGGTATAGTTTTAATTTCTGCATGGAAGCAGTGTATCCATACGATGATATGCCGGTTCAGTGTTGTATTGTGTTCACTGCTTCGCATTTGAGTGCGTGAATTAAGGTCTCTACATCTGATGGGCACTTACAGGCATCGACGTTCACTCTTTTGGACTGAATCGCAACACCCCGGCGGATAAGTACTCGACGGCAACTGATATAATTGCGCTCGTTGTGCGAAGTGTTTGCTTTGGTGGAAACCTTCTCCTGGATATTGGTGGGTATACTATTTGAAGGATGCATTCGTCGATCCACATGCATGCACACACACACACGCGCGCGTGCGCGCACACATATATTCGTTTGTGTGTGGTGTGTTGATTGATGTTGCGCCGATATGTGGCGTAGTACAGGTAAGTACGCACTCTAGTGGCTATAATGCCACGCAATCTAGAGTATGTAAATTGATTCACACACGGTGTGCCATGCATTGGAGTAGGACCGGCGGCGGATGGGACAATTCCGCCCGTTATGGCTGAGCGTCTTCTCCAGGTCGGCGACTGGCTCCGCGTGAACGGGGAGGCTATCTACGCGTAAGTTTGCTTCAAGCATGCGCACTATGCATCGTCAAAAAAAAAATATCCCGTGTTCACACCTGAATTATTACGTGTGTGTGCCATGCTATTCTTACTTTTTGCATCAGTTTTGATAACATTATTGCTGCCGAGCATACTGCTAACTCGTCTCCATACCACACAAACAAATTATGCACCGCAATGTGCGACATTGTGGACACCTGCACGCACACCACTCGGAACATAATGCAGCACGCGCACATGGAAGGTTCAACAAGAGTATTTTGCCCCAAATCCAAAGGCATTCGTGGGACGGACTAAGGGACGAAGCAATGTGTTTGCCGGTGTCCCGACCCCGGGATCAAGCGCAGGCTCGGTTGTTTTCCTCGGCAGTGCTGCCGACACTGCATCGTGTGAGTCTCTCTGCGCTGCGTCGGCGAAGTGCCTCTCCTACACTTGGCACGATGCAACAACGGGTGCGTGGGCCAACATGTGTTATGCAAGGACGGATAATCTGTGGGCACTGACGGCGGATGCCGGCCATTCCAGCGGAAAGAAACGCTTCTACACGGTATGAAGGGCCTTTGGTTGTGCTGTGCGTCTGTGTCTATAGCGAATGTCTCATGCATGTGAGTTATCATGTGTGCGTGAAATGTGTGTGGTGCTATTTCAATCACTTTGGCATGTCTCGCCCACTAGCAAAGTTACAAAACAGCACCACACATATTTCACAGGTTCCGCCCTCTAAAAGCCGATACATAGTGTTGTCAAATTAGTCTCTACTTGGCTGACACCATGCCCACGTGATCTCGCACCACAGGTCAGTTACACGGCTGCTAAGACGGGCAATGACGTGTTTGCCATTGTGGACATTTGGCGCCGCGAGTCGATTGTGCTGCCATCCGTCACCATGACGCAGGATGGCACTGTCGAGATGCTTGGCGTGGACGGCGCTCTCGAGTGGTCGAATACGCCCAACGGTCTTGTGGTGCGCATGCCGCAGATATCATTCGACGAAATGCCCTGCCAAAGTGCGTGGGCGTTCAGGCTTACGGGAACAGCATAGGCAGGGCTTCACTCTTTCGGTTCATTTGCTCTTACTTGCCTTCAGGTGTGGAGTCCATGGGCACAGCGCCTATGACACTGACTTGCATCCTACATTTCTTGTCTTCAGGCGATTTCAGTCTGACTCAGCTATTTCAGAGTTGGGGGTCCTAGTACTATGCTGATGAACTGATGCGCTTGGGCCTTTCAACTGTTTGTTATTTCACCAAAAATTAATTTTCAAGTCTTTTTATTTTGTCTTCATTTCTGTGATACCGTATGCAAATGTGTTGTTTTTTATTGAAAGTATTTAGTGCAATGCTGCCGTACGGAGGACAGCCTACAACTTGTACCGGCTAATCTCGCTACCCGGCCAGTCTTTACAGCGGACGCCCTGAACCACGCGACACTCCTCCTCGTCTTGCCGTAGACACAGTCACGCATAAGAATAGAAAGAGGTAATCGTCGTGACAGCACTGAGGCGAATGGTGGACCCTGCGGTTGTGTGTCGGCGTTGCTAACTTAGCCATAACTGTCGTCTGAATCGCCGGACGTGTTACTAATTTTCCTAAAGCGAACTGAAGGGACGACTGCACTGACTGACACTGCGACTACAGGAACATCTTGGCACAGCAGGTATAAGCAAGATTGTTTTGAATTTTTCAAGTGTTTAAATATTGAAATGTGATATACAACTGCATTAACATAAAAGATCAACAAGGCTGACGCTACGCAGCTGCAAACGGTCGAAAGAACCGATTAAACAGAATCAGCAATTGCCACTATAGCATCCGCAGCGTTGCCTGTGATTCCAACGGCATGACTCCCGAGCTCGCGCGCAAAGTCCGGATGGAGGTCGTTAATGCGCACGAGACGAGCATCCGGGTTCCGAGCCACAATTTGCTCGCAAGGCCAGCGAATTACCGACGGTGTGTTGAATCCCGCACCCACTTCGACCACGACGAGGCGCTTCCCCTTTGTAGACGCAATAAACTCTTGAAACGCAGCATACTGCGCGTGGTACGGATGCTCGATGAACCAGTCGCCACCGCGCACATTCATGACGACAGCGCCACCGCAGTTCGGGCAGCGTGGAACCGCATCGGGATCTGTTATCTCCTGAGTCTTCGGGTCGATCGTCGGCAGTGCCCTGTCCATGTACGGCTTGATAGGCCACACCTCCTCCGTGCACCGCTGCAGGCATTGTAGTCGCGCATAGTCGCCTTGGCGCGTGTAAATCCGCGATGCATCAAACCCATTCCGTTCGAACATTCCGTCGACGTTCGATGTCATAACAAAGTGGTTGTCCGGTGCAATGCGGCGCACAATGTCCAGCAGACGCCCATACGCCGGGTGCAGCGGCCATTTGAAACGGGCGAGCTCAATTTGCGAAAACAGATAGCCCCAGCGCAGTTTCTCCGTCCAATTCGTAAATCCGATGAATTCATACATGCATCGGTGACCACGGCGGTGCATTGCAGGAAACAGTCGCTTGAACAGAGCCTCGTCGTTGTAGTCCAGGCCAGCGGCGGCGCTCATTCCGGCACCGGCAGCAACCAGAATGCAGTCTGCATCGCGCAGCCACGATGCGGCAGTATCAATCGCCTTCCCAATACGATCCTCCGCAGAGTGCGAGAAGAAGTCCGATGCGATTGGCGAAATCTGCGAGCCTAATTGCGTGTATATGGACGCAAACACGTCTTCATAGTATTCCAAATCTTCGTCGGTGAACACGTTGAACACAACGAGCTTGATGGGCGAGTCGGGGTGTGTTTCGAGCCAGTCGGCGACGGTTGCAACGGCGATTTGGGACGCGCGATCCTTTGGAAAACCAAACAATCCCGTCGAAATGCAACAAAAAGCAATTGACGACACGCCAGGAAGAAGTGATGCAAGTTCAAGAGACGAGACATATGACGAAGCGAGTTGATTTTCTTCCTTGCGGGACACGAGCACTTTTCCGTTCGCGTCGGTGTTGCGAGTCGCGGGGCCAACAGTGTGCACCACAAAGCGGGACGGGAGGTTGTATGCGCGAGTGACCTTTGCACTGCCGACAGGTTCGGCGCGATTGAGCGTCTCCATAATCGTATTGCAGTCTCGCCGCAGCCGAGGACCTGCGGCCGCGTGGATGACGTTGTCGATGCACTTGTGACTCGGCTGAAAGCACCCGAGAAGTGCCGAGTTGGCGGCATTTACAATCACATCCACCTTCAGTGAAGTGATGTCTCCACGCCAGAGTGCAATCTTCGAAAACACGCCGTCCAAATCGCGCTTTCTACTTGACGATGCATGTACAGCGCCACCGAACGTTTCAGGTACGCGTTGTAACAGCGACGCATCGGTTACATGGCGGGCAGCCAGCTCAGATTGGAGGACGACATCGACGGCGGAGATCACGTGATCTGGAAGAGAGCCTTTGGACGGATGCCATGTTGTTAACAGCTCGCGGAGAAGTGTGCGACGCTCGCCGTATGGGCGGGACATGATCTGCTCTTCATCAACAATGTCGTGCGCAATAAGGAGATGCGAAAGAGCAATGTCGAGGCTTTCTGAAACGGAACGAGAGGCATCGGGCGCGGTCCGGTAAGGCTCGTCCAACGCGACATGCTTGCGATATGCATCGAGATCCAATGCCGACATCTTGAAGGCTTGCGAGAGAATGTAATCTGGGAGAAGGAAAAAACTGAACCAAACGGCAATGACTGGAGAATGAGATCCAAGGCCAAGCATGTTGTTTTGCTGTGCTAGTGAAGAGGCAACCCATAAGCTTTATATACGTTGCATTCCATGCCGCTGCCAGTGTGTGTGTGTGTGTGTGTATGTGTGTGTGTGTGTGTGTGTGTGTCTGTGTGTGTGTCTGTGTGTGTGTCTGTGTGTGTATACCGCGCGTCACCATTCCGTAATCAAGCACCACAAACGCATCCGCTGACGGCCGACCAATCACAATGCGCCCTTTCCCCTTCCGTGCATGGTGTTCGCGAATCTGAATGGCTGAAATGGCTGAAATGTTTCTTGCGAGACCTCGCACATATAGTTACATCTGATTTCCCAAAATCACGTGACAACATTCCAACTTCAACGGCACCAGCGACGGACTGACCCACGGCGGCCGGCCGGCCCCACGACAACTGTAGTGACATCAGACCGACCTAGGAGCGTTGAGTAATTGACCACTGGTACCCGCGGTGGGTACGTCGGCTCCACATTTTGGCCGCTGATACTGCGCCGGATGGGCGCCGTAATGCAATTGCCAGTTCGGTTCACTGCCGTTCAGTTGTCGCCGGTCAGTCCGGTGCCGACAACCGTATACAGTTCTCAGCCATGATAACAGGCCGGGCCACGTCGCCATGGCCCCTGCCGCCGGCAGATGTATCGTTCAACAAGTTGTGACTTCAAACCATGCTCCATGACGCACGGGGCTCGCCCATTTTTTTTAATCAGATCGAGCGGATATCAATGCTCCGTCCGGCTGACCAGTAAAAATCGGCCGGAGCTGTGACGCACAGCTCGCCCCTTGTACTGGCCTGAGTCGTTTCTTTGGAATACGAATGTTGAAAATTGGCGCATGTATATCTGTAGTCGTGGATCTGCTGACTAAAATAGAGTGGCCGGTGAGCGGCCGCCGAAGTCACACCGTGCCGGTTCCGGTGACCGCGGGAGGCAGCTTCTGGAGGAGTTCCTCAGTCGAGTGATTCACAGTGTTTTTCCGCATCCATCCGGGCGCCGCGGGACAAGTGCCCGAGTCATTTTTGCGGCTCCCGGCATGTCCCGATGGCTGCTGCCATGCCCATACAAATATCCATACTGGGATTCGGTTATTCAGCTGATCAGATGACTGACAGTCCACCGGCGGGAATTGCCCAGTGTGTCATTGGGCGGCGTCAGTGATCGGCACGGCCCACTGAGCCCACACGGGGGCCAGTATTGTGCGTGCGGCGTGCATTTTCTCTAAATTTGTGTTGCCAGATCGGGCCGATCTATTGGGTCGTCACTCTCAGAATTTGTTCCTTCATTCTTTTTCTCTTGTGAACTTTTGAGTACAGCATTTTGGCATCTTTTGGAGCCATTTTGTTTCGATTGCTGATTAGATTAGGATCGCAAGGCAAGGCATCAGAAGCAACACATACTTTCAAGTTAGCGTGAGGTATTGCCAGTATCAAGGGTTCAGTCCGTCAGCTGCACTGAGAACGGCCTTGCCAGTATTGCGCGCACCACGGTAATTAGCTGCGAATCCCGAGATCTCGCCGAACCGTCGGTTACACACAGTTGACTGCATGCAGCAGCCGGGAGTGCCCCTCACAGCCGTTGACAGTGAAACCGACGAACCGCGCTGTGTGTGTCAGTCGGTTCCCAAATAATTTCCCCGCAAGGAGCATAATTAAGTGCCACACTCAGTACTGGATCACTATGAGACGGCCTTTATTTGTTTACCGCACAAAAAAGAATTGGTTCATTTCGGGTTCGGCCTCCTGAGTCATCTGACGGTCTCAGCCTCCTGACGCCCCGTGCCCGGGTCAGTGGCCATCTCAGTGCATGAATCCCCGACTGACAAAGATTTACACATGTTTGTATTCTTAGACGGTTGGTTCTTTGGTTCGGCCTCTTGAGTCATCTCAGTCTCCATGCATGCTGAATCCCCCAACATTAGAATTAAAAGTGGGCGATTCATGCCGTTTGTATTCTTAGTGCTATAACATCAGACCGAATGTTTCTCAAGTCGCCGACTCGCCCGAGACCGACGGTTGCCACGCCGTCTCAGTCTGGTTATGCTACTGCGGAAGACAAAGTGTACAACGTTGTCTCAATGCCGAGCGACGGCCTGTAATGATTAGAATTCGCATCGGGGCGTTAATGGCATGCGAAAGTCGTCGGTCACCATGGTGAAAGCGCACGAAGAAAGTGCTCTGGTCGCCGCCGCATCAATGTGCGGCTTTCCTTCATGCCGTCACTAAGTCATCCTTGATTCACAGGACCGTCACGGGCCCGAAGACTGAGGCACCGGATTTCCCAAGTTGGCGACGGCAGGCCGTGCCGGCATGACCATTTATGATGCGTACTTTATATGGCAAGAGGTGTACCGCCTCCTTGCACACCCAAGTAATCTTCTTCGTATTTGTGTGTGCACACTGTGCAAGCACATGCGTTGCAGTGATGGCACAGCAGTCAACTGCGGAGCGTGTAGCCGCAAATCGCGACGTTGTGCAACGGCTACTGGCTGGCGTGATGCCGGAAAGCCAACGACCATCGCTGCAAAATGAGATGCACACGGATAATGATCATGAGTCGCACAGCATCCACTTGCGTGCTCCACTAGGGATTCAGAGGGCAGCGCGTGTCGCGTCCGAGTCGCCAGCATCTCTGCGGCAGCCGACGCTCTCATTTAACGATGCGTTGAGGGCGGCGGAAGACTCCATGCTGCAGGGCGACAAAGTGGTTGCGGTGATGTTGGATGCGGACAGCACATATGTGTGGGCTTTGAGTTCCACGGAGGACGCCTCGCAAATGCCCTCCTTTACCATCGCATCCGGTGTCACTTTTTCCATCCGCCGTTCACCCCCTTCGGCGTCGGAAATTGGAACGGGAAAATTTCCCGTTGTCACGTGCATAAATGGTGTTGGCGTCGCCCATCTGCGCGCGATCTCGATTCTTCCTCGGTTCGAGGTGCATCGTGGCGGCACTTTTGAAATCGCAGGGGTGGCGTTTGTGGACTGTGACGGTGTGCTGGTGGATGTGGGGGATGGCGGTGGCCTGTCTGTTTCGGAATGCAAGTTTTCCGTTTCAAACTGTCGAGTACCAGAGCCAATGTTCAACATCTCGGGCGTTGCGACTTTTACGCAAAGCGCGTTCACATGTGGCAGAGATGGCAGTGCTGACCATGAGCGGCGGAGTGATGAGGAGGAGCAGCTTCGCATCGTGCGTGCTGTGGAGAGTGGGCCAGATGTACCGCCAGATGCGCGTGGAAGGCGAGAAGTGAGTGGTGTTGGTGCTGACGGTACTGCAGCAGCACTCATCGGTGCCCATGGCATGGCACGAGTGCGCGTGGACAGCTGTCAAATGGAGGGGTGGGCACTCCTTAGTGCGGAGGGTGAGGCAGATGCAGTCGTCGCGGCATCATCCCTCACGGCGTGCAGCGGAGTGTGCTTTCGCATAGCCTCCGACGCAACTGTCTCTGTTACAAACAACACAAGGATTTCGGCGGTTGAGGTTGCGGACATACGTGAGGCCGGTTGGCTCACCATTACTGCATCCGAAATGGCGTCTGTGTCTGTGCGCAGCTCCAACGAAAGCGACGTCACGCAGTCGTGCGAGGCATTCCGCACCTTGAACCACGGTCAACTCGCCATGTTTGGGTCGACGCTGTCACTGAGCGGGTGTCGAGCACTTGTTTCCCGCGACAGCGCGAGCGTGCTGATTGTTGGTGCATTGATCGATGCCGTCGACACGAGCAGTGTCTGGATGCTAAAGGACTCTGCATCGCTGGACTTGAGGGGTACATCCGTTATTGCACACTCGAACGTCACTGTTGTGGGTATCCATGCCGACGCGTCGAAGGTTGCGCTATTTGAAACGCATATATCGGCGCCATATGTTTTTTTTGTGTCTGGCAGTGCGCACGTTGCCGCTGTCCGTCTTTCTGTAGACTCGTGGGTGGATCCCGACGCTGCTGAGGACGATCGAAACGTGGTAGTGCTCACAGAGAGTGCACGGGGCTTGTTTTTGGCGTGCCGTTTTGAGGGTACAAATCTGTCTCCGCAGGCTCCGTTGTGTGGAAGGCACGCCATTGGACTCCGCGATGACGCCACCCTGGATGTTGCGCACTCGTTCTTCGTCAACGTGCCAGGCACTCTGTATGCACGCGACAGGTCTAGTGCGAGGCTAAGCGCCGTGTCGATATCAGCAAACACAGTAATGCCGACGGACAACGTTCAGACGGGTCTGAAAGTGTGCACGGGAGGAGCTTTTCTGCTGGACAACAGCGCCAATCTTTTTCTGAACGGCAGCGTCCTGACAACCCCGCCTTCTGTCTCTGAGAGCGGTGGAGTCGGTGCATTTGCAGGCGCCTCACGTGCAGTCATCATCAATATGACATTGGATGGCTTGGCAGCCGTGGAAGTCAGCGGTGGCGCTTTCTTTCTAAGTGGTACTGCATCTGCGAACATCACACACTCCCGCTTTACCAAATTGTTCGACGGCAACCTGGATACAGTCCCTACAACCGGTGGCTTTGCCATGCTTCGTGATGGGTCGTCTCTGACGGTCGGCGATTCGATCATATCATCGTGTCGTGCTTACTATGGAGGGGTGTTGATGGCAAGTGGAAACTCAATCGCAGCGTTCACGCGCGTGTCGGTTGGTACTGCCGTGGCCAAGGCTGAGGGCGGCGTGTTTTATGTGACTGATAAGGCTCGACTGACGGCCACCGACGTGACGGTGGAGAGCACTTTTGCCGGTCTCAAAGGTGGCTTTGCGTATGCAGTGAAATCGGCACGTGTCGTCATCGAAGGTGTGGGTGTGGGTTCTGCGGAATCGAGATGGGGTGCACTAGTGTTTGCGACAAACAGTGCCCGCGCGTCACTCTCGAGCGTCGCCGTCCACAATGCCCTGTGCAAAACTTACCCGCTTTCCGATAGCCAACGCGCGAATACTCCCGCCTTGTTCGTCCAGTATGAATTTCATGGCTGCTTTGTGTTTGTTTCATCCGATGCGTTTGTGGAGATTGCGGATGTCCTTGTCGCCGACCACGTGACTACCCAATTTGCGGGGGCTCTGTTTGGACTCGATAACAACGCCAAAGTGCTTGCGCAGAATATTACCGTAGCTGCTGTTACTGCGGGACGCAACGGGGGCGTCGCACAAGTGAAGGGCACATCCGTACTGAGTGTCGACGGTCTTTTTGTGTGGAATGCCTCGGTGGCCATCAGCGGCGGCATTGTCTCTGCGACTGGAGCTTCCACTGTGTCTATCGACAACTTTAGCTTTCAGCAGCTGTTTGCTGGGCTCGGTGGCGGCTGCGTACACGCCGCAGACACTGCGAATGTCACATTGTCGCGTGGACACATCGCTTCTGCTCTGACGGACGGCCCTGGCGGCGTTTTGCTGGCGTCCGGTAGCAGCGTTGTTCGCATGGACGCATTCTCAGTGGACAGCGCATCGGCTTCCAAGGGCGCGGTGTTTGCAGTGTCAGATTCTGTGAATGTAGTCGCCCTCAATCTGACGGTTAACCGTGGCGTTGCGTTAACGGACGGCGGATGTGCGGCCGTCGAGGGATCGGCCTCCACAGCTATACTCAACAGCACATTCCAATCATGCGCATCTGGAGGCCGCGGGGGCACTGTGTATGCCAGTGAAAATTCGGCGATTCGTATGGCCAATATCACTGTCGCCGCCAGCCGAGCTCTCGGGTCGGGTGGTTTTATTGCGGCTGCGGCAAGTGCGACGGTTGACGTGGTGCGGATGTCTGTATCTCTGTCTTCTTCCCGTGGGGACGGCGGGGGCTTTGCCGCTCATGACAATGCCGTTCTGCGGATTGAGAATTCCGACTTTAATTCGACGGTCGCATCGAACAATGGCGGGTTTTTGTCCGTTGGCGGATCCACGGCGACCGTCATGACGGGCGTGCGCGTGACATCATCGTCCTGCGATGGGCATGGCGGCGTCGTTTCTGCGTCAGTGCGTGCATCAATTAGCATCACACTGTGCACATTCAGTGACGCCAAGGGCAAACTGACGGGTGGATTCATATCGTCGACAGACGCTGCGACCATTCGTGTGTTCCAGACGAGCGTTGTGCGTGCGTGGAGCGATGTGGGTGTTCCTGGACTGTTTGTGCGCGGGATATCACGCGTTGCATTACAGCGTGTGCGTCTGTCGCACTTGCAGCGACCCTTTTGGTCGGGGGAGGGATGGCTCTCTGCCGCGTCGGGGTCAGTGTCCCTCGATAACGTGTCGTGTGATGTGTGTGCCGAAGACTCGCTTTTGCCCTTCGACTACTCTTTGGAGGACTCGCCGTCGCTTGTCTTTGATAATCTGACAGACGTCCCATCGGTGGGCACAGATGAAGAACGACTGGATGTATTTCTGTCCTCTCTGCGTATCGACAGACCCCTCCGCCTGCACTTCTTTGCTGTGGGCGCCGTGTTTCTGGGCATTACAATCGACACAACCCTTCCGTTTGCGCTGTCAAATGTGGGCTTTGTACGCTCTGCAGTGGTGATTCGGGGAACCGGCGTCATTAGCCAAGCAGGATTTGAGGATGGATCGTCGTTGACTGTGGGAGAATATGCACATGCCGTCTTATTGTACGTGTATACGACGGATACTTCTGTCATAATTGACGGGCATGTCCAGTTTATCGGTGCGGAATTTCAAAACTCGCGCCTGTCGATTGGTAACCTCGGCGTGGGTCACTTTCAGCAATGCACGTTCACCTCGCTTCAGCTGGACAGCAAAGCTCAGTCATTGAACAATGTCATGCCGTTAGTTGTCTTATCGCGGCTATCGTTTGCGGTATTTGTCGAGTTCACTATCACAGGGAGACTTAATCCAGTGATTGGAAACGGTGGATTTGCGCGTCTTTCGGGAGCGTCGGTTTTGCAGATGGAGAACGGTTTTGTGGAGTCTGTGCGGTGCACTGGAGACGGCGGATTTGTCTCAACAGAAATCGATCCATCGGATGCCATGAGCGCATCGCTCGTATCCATCACTGACGTTTCGTTTGCGCCTCTCGGTGCAAATGGGCAGGGTGGCTTCATGTCCCTGCGTGGATCATCGCAGGCCTCTGTAACCGACTGCATATTTGATTCCGTTGAAGCGGGAAGCGCAGGCGGCATGTTCTACCTCGCCGAGCGTGCATCGCTGTCGATGCTGAGTTGCAATGTGTCGTCTTCGACTGTTGTGTTTGGACATAGTGTGATTGGCGGCGGCTTCCTTGCTGTCCTCGATTCGGCTTCCGTCGCTTTGCGGGACGTGCGTGTTGAGTATTCTGCCTCACAGAGTTATGGCGGATTTGCTACGATCGCATCTCGCACCTCCGGGGGTGACCAGGGACTGTCGTCAATGACTGCCGAGGATTTGTTTGTGGGCAATGTTTTTGCGGGTGACAGCGGGGGTGGCATTGAGTGCAACCAGTGCCGTGTCAGCATTACTAACGGCGTGTTTGGCGGCGGCTCTGCTTCCAATGCCGGCGGTCTGATCCATATTGGCGGAGTAGCCAATTCGCTGCTAGAGTTCAAAAAGTGCTCATTTAACGGGTTCAGCTCGGGCGTACAAGGAGGTCTCGTGAGTCTTACCGACAGATCGTCGCTATTTCTAGAAGACTGTCACGTGAGCAACGTGCAGAGCGTTGTTTACGGTGGGGCCGTTGTCATGGATGCAGGGACGGTCGTCGTGAATAACTGCACATTCGCGCACACAATCAGTTTGAGTGGCGGTGGCGGGAGCTTTCTTGTGAGGTCGGGTCGGCTCCAAGTGTCGGACAGTGTATTCACCGACACTGTGGCAACTCTAAATGGCGGAGGGTTCCTACTTTTTGAGCGCGGAACTGTATTGCTCCAGAATGTCACTGTCGACGGTGGAAGATGCATTCTCGCGGGCGGTGGTGTTCTGCGCATGTCTGGACGGTCATCCCTGACTGTCCGTGGTCTCGTCGTGCGGAGTGCCTCGGCAGCTGGGTGTGGCGGTGTGCTTTTTCTTGATGGCTTCGCCGACGCCACTGTAGATGGTCTCTCTGTGAACAATTCCAATTCGGAAATTTCGGACGGTGGTGCAATTTGTATGATCGGAAAGGGCTGGCTCTCGCTTTCAAATTCCGACATTGCTAATTCCACTGCTGGATCTTCTGGAGGTGCAATTTCGGCAAACGGCAACACCACTGTCATCCTTCGTGGCGTCACCATGCGCAACGCAGAAGCACGTGACGGCGATGGCGGCGCTGTGTACATTTCGTTCGGTGCGCGCGTGGACATATCGAATTCGACCATCGATGGGGCGCGGTGCTCCAGGCGGGGCGGCGCCATTTTTGCCGCGAGTGTTGCATCTTTGTTAACAAGAACACTCGTTGTGCGTCACGCAAGCGCTGAAAACGGAGGACTCCTCTATCTCGCTGATGCAGCCACTGCCACTATGAGCAACACTGTGGGAGTGGATTTGTCAGCAGAAGACAACGGGGGGTGTTTGTATGCATCGTCAAACGGGCTTGAGCTGCACGGCGGCACATTCACTCAGTGTCGGGCGTCGGCGCGTCCCTCCAGCTACGGTCGCGGAGGCTTTTTATTCACTGACACCGGCGTGTCTTCCCTGGAGCAGCTGACACATTTGAACGTCATTGGGGCGTCGTCGCTCTCCGCTCCCGTTGTGTTCTCATCGAATGCACTTGCGCACTCGCAGTCTGCCGGGAGAATATTTGATAGCCTGGGCGCCGTTTCCGCCACTTTTGAGGCTGGCAACACGTCATTTGCGTCGCCCGTTGCCCACTTTTCGGTGTTTCTGATGACGTCCAATGCCACAGTGACATCCTTCCCCGAGCACGCCTCTGGAGCGACACTTCCCGAGTTTTCGGTTGAAGCGCTCGACTATTACGGCAATCTTGCGTTTGCGCCTCCTTCTCGTCCGCTGGCGATTCGCTTGGGCATCGTTAACACTGCTAACAGCAGCACGGGTGCCAACACTGTTGACTCTGGCAGCAGCGGGTGCAGTCTGTCGGGCGATCTGAGGCGGACGTTTCCGCTCTCGTCTCGCGTGGACTATGCGGGGATTCGGCTGACGGCGACGTTTGTGCCCACCGTGTGCACTCTTGGCTTCACCCCGGATAACTTTCTCTACGATGAGGCGAGTCCGTTGTTCCAATCGACGGTGCTATCTGTGAGTGTTTCGGCGTGCGATGTCGGCTATGAACGGGTCGCCAATGCCTCTGCTCCCGGGGTGTATTACTGTTCTCTGATCGCCGTCGGTGGAATTGCCGCAGCGTCGAGTGGTGGAAGCAGCACGACTGTGGTCGTTGTTGTTGTGGTGCCCGTCATTGTCGTGTGTGCGGCGGTGTGCGCCGCTGCCATGTTTGCGATTCGGCGGAATCGAAAGCGATGGAACGCCAAGCAGATGGAGAACTTTGCACAGCACGTGCAGACGAGCATGCCGGGAATACTTTCCGTGGAGCTACCCGAGGGCTCGGTTACGCTGTGTGAGCAGCTTGGCGAGGGAGCGTTTGGTGTCGTCCACCGCTCAGAGGTGAGTGTGATTCAGATCAGTCGGTGTCCTTTGTATTATGAAGATATGTTGGGCAGGATTCATCAGACGGAGCGCAGCAAAAACACTCGCTTATTTATCATCATGTGGTCGCTATGCGTGGTTGTGTGTGCAACTTTAATCGGCATGCGATTGATGTTTATTGAGCAGGTGCTTATGAACGGTCGACTGCGCATGGCCGCCGCGAAGAGTCTCAAGCCAAACAGCGGTGTGGAACAGCGAATTGAATTCATATCCGAGGCTGAGGTACATGCAGCATTGTTAAGTGACAGCTAACTCGACTATGATGATGATGTGAAATGTGTTGGTCATGCATGCAGCGTCTTACTTGTGCATGTAGCAGATGGTTCTCACTCGATCCCAATTTGAAATTATGCACCTCAGTGGCCTCTTCTAGTAAGGAAACCTTGTAACTCCCAGAAGTGTTGCGTGAAGCCAGACTATGTGTGTAGAATACCATGCGGAAGTCATTTCACTCAGCCATTATCATTGATGACTGCCCCCGTTTCATGTTGTTTCTGCAGATTATGATGCCATTGCGTCATGAGAATATTGTGAGCCTGGTCGGCGTCATCACCAAGACCGAGCCAATGCTGATTGTTCTTGAGTTTTGCTCATACGGGGCGCTGCACAGCTTTCTGAGGAAAACCGACCGCAGCAGGAATGTCGCCACTGGAAGTAGTGCAAGTGGCGGCGGTGGCGGATCGGCATCCAAGCATAATGCGGGTCTCAATCTGATGTTTGTGCGACTTGCACACGACATTGCGCAGGGCATGGCCTACCTCGCCTCGCAGAACATAGTCCACAAGGTGGGCTGATATGGCTTGTGTATGTGTGCCATGGTCGGCGGCCTCTGATGCAATAGCTGTGTAAGCTATTTGTGTGAAGTGATGGGACGAGGCACAGTTTACTGATGCACTTATGATAATTACGACTCGGGACACCGCGCACTCAATCGGTAGAAATCTTACAGCCCGTCTAGCTCACACATGACATTTGCAGGAGCACACACAATGCAGCCATGTATATCTTCGTGCATACAAACGCATACACCTTACTATGGCTTCTGCACGTGACCTTGCATTTCCATTGAATGTTTACCGGACCGCCGCCTGTTGTGACTGAATTGCGTCAATGAGTAGGACTTGGCGGCACGAAACGTTCTCGTCGCAGTCAATGCATTCAACGAACTCGTGGCAAAGGTATGTTTAGACAGAGACGAGTGTGGAGTATGCAATATTGTCCGTTCACTCTCGATGGCATGCTGTAAAATTGCTTGTGTACTTATTAGTATGTCTATTCGTATTGACCTTTAATTACCACTGGACGGCGGGCAGATTGCTGACTTTGGATTATCACGTGATGTAGGCGAGAAGGGATTCTACCAAAAGAAGAAAGGTTCGTTCTGATTGTGACTAAATTGTGTGCCGTTAATTGTGAAAAAGTATCAGGCTCCGTTGGAAAGAGTTGTGTGTGTGTGAGTGTGTTGGGGGCGACAGGTCCTTTTGCGTAATTGCTAAGAATTGACCAGTATAAAAGTAACCTCCTCGCTTTGCCTTTATCGCACCCTGTTACGTCGATGTTGCCTGTATGCGCACAGCGAGAGCAATCCCTGTTCGCTGGACCGCCATCGAGTCCCTGCTGCATTCAACCTACGACGAAAAGTCAGGTAATAATTACGTGATGGTGACCAGCAACTTCCACACTGTTGTACATTATGAATCCGGCAGATATCTCCTGCTAGGGCTGAGCCGTGTGTGGGTGCACCGTGTGTGGGAGACAGTATGAATATAATATGATTGGCAACAATTTTGACGGAATACTTCTTTGTCCAACAATGACACATTCATTTATAAATCCAACTCTTTGTTTTCACTTTATCCAACCCAACAATCTGCAGATGTGTGGTCGTTTGGCGTCGTCCTCTGGGAGATTTGGTCGTTTGCAGCTGTAAGTGCCGGTTCCTCTTAAGCTGCGACAGACAGACGCCATCTGATGTCGTGTGCTGCTGCCATGACATCCGCATGGGGTATCATAACCGACTGTGCCAGTGATTTTCGTCGCCATGCCGTGCAGTCTAGTCTCCGGTCGCCGGACTGCTTGGCACTGATTGATCTTCCTGATGTCGTAGTGGCATGTCAGCTTGATTGTCTTGTCCAGCTCATTTTTATTATAGTGTGTGTTTTCATCACACGCTGGTCATGCCAGCACAGCCAGTGCCAAAACACGAACACCCAACACGCGCACTGAAATTACGCTCCCATCCACCCATGATTGTGATAATCATTTGCGTTTTACTTTCAAAGGGCAATGTAGCACTCATCTAATTGCCCTGTAATGTATTTGTATTGCCTGCCTATAACAGGTTCCCTATCCCGGAGTATCCAACACAGAGGTTCTGTCGTTTATTCGCACGGAAGGACGCCGCCTATCCTGCCCCGACGGATGCCCCCGGCAGGTGTACACGACAATGCTCTCGTGCTGGGCTCATAATCCCGCAGAGCGTCCGTCGTTCGCACAGCTCGTCTCAGTGCTTGGTGACACCGACTCGCTGCTGAAGGAAGTGGGAGTGAAAGGCCTTGATGCGGGCAGAGCGGGTACTACAGTTGTGTTGTGTGAAGACGCATCCTCGCCGTCAGGACGTGCGGTCGCAAAGTCTACTGGTACGGGTGCGGCTTTGTCTCCGGGCGCTCGGTTGACAGCCAGACACAGCAAGTTGGAAGCCTACTTGGACGTTGGTGATGATGTGTGTGTCGGTGCGTCTGGGAAGGAAGTGACGGGCGCAAAGGCGGCGGAGGATGGTCAGAGTCGCCCGTTGTCGGTCGGCAATCCCTACAAGTCGGCGGATGATTTAATATGTGACGTGCCAGCGGCATCAAACTCGTATGACAATCCAGGCCAAAGTGTGAACACTGTCACGGACAGGACGGCTCGGGCTAATTTGTGTGGACTGGGTGCGGAAAATGAGGAGCTGTCAATATCCCCGCCTCGCTCACGCACTCTTAGCCGTCTTGCCGAGCTTGATCTTGAGAGTCCGCCCTATCCAAGCGATGCCAAAGACATCACGTATCTTCAGCTGATGCCGATGCACAGCCAGAACAAGGGGCAGGCGGCGTGGCTGCATCCGCAATTCAATGAGCACGAGAGCGCCGCTTAGTCAACGGCCGACCTGTTGCAGTGGTCCGGGCGTCCGCGTGTGCACTCAATCAATGACATGTGACTACAGAATTCTGATTTATTCATTTGCCATGCATAATTGTGCGCCACGGCGTGTCGCACACGTCAGGCCGATTTCGATGAGGCAATTATTTAGTAACTTTGACGGATATCATATCATTGAGCTCGCTATTCTAACACGACTTCATACACAAATACAGTGCCTGTAAACAGCAGCAGTCAGGAGCAGTCGCTAAGCTCATTACGCCTGGCGGCGTCTCCGTCTGACCGTCTGACCTATACAAACTCCATAAATTGGCAATATTAAACTCCCAAACTGAAATGACAATCGTTGCTTAAAGTTAACCAATATACACTAAATTTTTTTAGATCACAGAGTTTTTAACTCAAGTCCATCACGGCAAACACTTGGCTGTACTGATTAAAAAATCTTGGTCCACTCCCGACCGGTCATGACGTACCGCTTGTCTAGACAGCACTTTCGAACTGAGCGTCAATGAAGTGTGGATGTGTCGGCTGGCCTTTGTTCTGACTGTGCATCGGCATCATTGACAGCTGAAGGCGCGTGGTGTCTTTGGCACCTCTTGGCCAGGGCGGACTCTCAAGCTTGCCGAAACGGCTAAACCGCGGTGGGCGAGAGGGTGACGGGGCCAGGATATTGACAGCTCCTCATTTTCCGCACCCAGTCCACACAAATTAGCCCCAGCCGTCAACAGCAGAGTCTGGGGACTCCGAATTACACACAGTGAGGACCGAGTCCAGACCACACACGGAACACGGACTCCTGTTCCACTAAGGGTCACTTTGTCACTATGACTAGCGTAATAAGTTACGTATATTATAGAGTTGCCTTTTGTCTAAACCGACTGCTCTGCGGATTGGCTCTGACTGATCTGCGAGATCTCGGGCAGTTTTACCGGCACGACCCCCGAGGTGCCGCGCCGCCGGCGGCCGGTCGTGCCTGCAGAAGGCGGCACAGCTTTGCGGAGGTGCTGCGCTCCTGATGTCTCGCTGAATTCGAACGAACTGGCGGCTCCACAAGCACACCGATGTGCGAACTGTAGAATTACAATTTTGACGGGAGCGCTGGTAGATTGACACAATGTCACTGAGTAAACACTGAGTCGGACTGGGTAACTAGAAAGCGCCGCACACATTCGGCTGAGCCGCCATCTGTGAGCTTGACCGCTAAATGTTCGCCGGCATCACAGGCGACTATCCCGGGCATCAGTTCCGCGCGCGACCAGCCTAGTGCCTGTCGATGGCGGCTCTCGGTAGCACCAGAAGTAGACCTCAGTAACGACCGAGTTAGCACGAGTTTGACGGGGCAGTGAGCCGCAAGCAATGAAGAATTCCAATAGCACAAACTGACTGAAGAAATAAGTAAAGTCCGGCTGTCGCATCGTGGGCCCAACTCTCAGCGCTGGTGTGCCGGCACAGGCAGTTCTCAGCGGGTATTCTGTTATCAGACTGGGCATTTGATGAAGATCGGCAGAATAAGCTGAGGCATCGACAACCCAAAAATGAAACGGTATCGGGTCCCCTGACGTGCGATCTGAGTATATGAGTCTCACCAGGTGGCCTCGCCTCGTGCAGTGCAGGACTCCCGCACACTATTGAGGGACGGTTCGCAGATACCTTCTTGCCGTGTTTGCATAAGAAATGACAATACCTCGGCGCAGGGTTCATTAAAACATACCTAGACAGAAGTGCATGAATGTCGAGACAATTGACCAGTCGAATGACTGGAAGATAACAACAGATCACTCGCCGCGTTACAAAGACACCGATGGAGTCAGACGGACAGAAGCAGAGCAAGTGTTAGATTGCAGTGCTTGTGCATAAATACCAAAACAATCATTTAATACAATAAAAACAGCGGGTCGTCTTCAGGAGTGTCATCGGGAGGATTCACACAGCAGCTGCAGCACTTGGTTCTGTGTGGCATCGAAGTGCGACCACAAGTCACGTTGCAGAAGGTGCAACGAGTGCACGTCGTTGCAATCGCACGCGAGCTGCATTTTTACGAAAGCATTTTTAATATGGCGGAAAAGACGGGTTAGTATGGAAATGCAAGGTTCGTTGCATATCGTACGGTAAGACGCCCTAAACAATGATGTGCAACTTAGAAAAGCAACGCGCATCCCTCACAATGCAACGCGAGGCAGACACAACAGCACACAAAATGTGTTTTTTTTTAACGTACCACAACCGACTGCAGGAGAATAAAAACGTCGCTGCGAATGAACGCGTGCGTCGGCACAATCATCGACACACCCGAGGAATCGGATGGATCATAGGATCCCACGGCATATTTTTCCATAATTTGAGCGTACTCGGGCTTTGTCGCCAGTTGAGTGGGCTGATGATAGCACGTGACACACAAAGAATAAGAATACACAAGAGTAACAATGTCAAAAAGATTAAAACAATACACACACAGCTGAGACCTTCAGTGCTCGAAGGACATAAGGCATGAGCCCATCGTCTGAAAAGTGCCACTTACACACAATACAAAAGCCACATCGATTCAACACAGCATTCTGCAGATGCAGCAGTAGTCGCGTAGCAGGAGCTAGTGCAGGGCAGCTGGATAATAATGAACCGGAGAATATCCGAAGCAAGAGAGCCTCGTATACATAAGGCAAGACAACATCGCTCAAGCTCGTGCTTTCACAGAGTAACCCATTAACATGCAAAAGTAGAACGATGCAATTCATCGTTTTCAAAGCAGAAACACTCCACACCCGTACATACCTGCATATAGAGAAGAAGAAGAAGGCGGGTGATCTCTGCCCACCCAACAAAGTCGAAATAGGGGCCTCTCCTATAGTCTTTCTTGCCGGTGCTTTCCGCAGTCAGCGCCTCAAACCAGCCCTCGGCTTTGTCCGTGTCGAGGCCTGCGGGGTGCGGGGGTATCAAAAGAAAAACAGAAAGAGTGAATAAGAAATAAGTGAGTTGTGTATACGTGTGTTTGTTGTATAGGTGTATATATATATATATATATATATATATATATATATATGTGTGTGTGTGTGTGTGTGTGTGTGTGTGTGTGTGTGTGT
>CALSCR010003064.1:0-16346 GCA_943704495.1 Pigoraptor chileana | reverse complement strand
TGTGTGTGTGTGTGTGTGTGTGTGTGTGTGTGTGTGTGTGTGTGTGTGTGTGTGTGTGTGTGTGTGTGCACGTTCGTGAGATGACAATATTTTCCGCAAATGACTCGCAAAAGGTCCCACGCATTGTGATAGTGTGCGAGTATGTGCTTGAACGTGGTACCCTTGCCACAATATATTGTGTACACAATGAATGTAAACCTGCACACACACAACAATACGCCCACGCGTCCATCGCGAAGTAACACAAATTGCACACACAACCACATGTCAACGCACCTGGTACTTGTCGCCCTCCTCGTTGGCAGCGACAGAGAGCACCTTGCCATTGACAACGGCGTGCAGCTGGGCCTCCTGCACGCACAAACACACACCGACGCACCATCGCAACACAACTGGTCAGATAGGACAACGCACAGCGGTCGTTGCAGAGAGACCCAGTGCAAAAACACGCACTGATGTTTAAACATATACATCCGCAACATTAATTCGCAGCGACTTCTAAAGATGTTTGTGAGTTTTGTGTTTTGTCTCCATGCATGGTATAGCTGTATGTACGAGGTGTATACATTTGTATAGTTGTTTGTATATGTATGGTTATATGTAAGCGTAGGTGCATGTGTTAGATTACGCGTTGGTGTCTATGTGAGTGGGTGTTTGTTTGTGAGTGTCTGTGTGTGCAGTTGTGCATACCTTGACATCCTCCCCACCGCACTTGAGGCCAAACTCAGAGACAAACACGCCCTCCTCCCTTGCACTCGCAAGGTCAGTGCTCGTGTATGTCTGCACTGCAGACACTTCCGGGTTGGCGCACAGCTCGCCTGTGGTCCATTGTAAATAAACAAACAATCAAACAAACAACCAAAAAACCAACGAAACATATCAGAAAATAATAATATCGCGCAATTTGAAACACTATCCGCAGTGTCTTTTTTTGCGCTTTTGTGGGTGCTTTGTGTGTGTGTTTTTGTGTGTGTGTGTGTGTGTGTGTGTGTGTGTGTGTGTGTGTGTGTGTGTGTGTGTGTGTGTGTGTGTGTGTGTGTGCACATCCATACTGCATGCGCTTGCTATATACGTCAAGTCACAACATTCACATGCTAAGCAGTGCTGGTTGTAGGTGCAACAATATACAGCCCCACCGCAACACCCACTCGCGAAAACATTGACAGAGGATACGTCTAATATAGTGGATAACACCCAACAAACTCGCGATTGCAACGCAATGGGAAACAAATGATATCTTGCATCATGTTCTCTGCAAATTATGAAGGAAGAAAATGAAGTGAAAGCACGCAATAACAAGCGAGGCACACATACCTGCGAAGGCGGCGGCAACCAACGAGCAGACAACGACAACGAAAAGAGCGCGGGACATTTTTACAAGCTGCAGTTGTTTCCGGAGAGAAAAGGGCAATTCGATAAGAAGCCAATCGAAAAAAAAGTCAGTCAGAAAGAAAGATGTCTCTCACTGGGACAAATTCACGGTTCCAAACAAAGATCTATAATAACGAGAAAAAAAACTCACTTCTTATCTCGCAAGAGGAGGTGTGAGTGATGCTTTTGAGAAGTGACTGTTTTTCTCATCAACTTTTATGCAATGATTCACATGACGCCCAGAGAAGGGCTGGATCAGCTGATGCTCCTTCATGCCCTCTTTGGGAAACAGAGTCACCTCAAATGGTCTTTTATGGACTGAACGGGCGCTCCATTATATCCCTATATGGATGTTCTCTGCCCAACAACCACATGGCCACACCTTGCAGTCGGCATGCCATCTCCTTATTAAGTAAAGGGGAGGCGGAACACTCACGTGATTGCTCACATTCATTCATTTTTATTCTAAGGCAGAGTCGCCGTCTTGACAAAAACAGATTGAGAACGAAACAGCCACCGCCAATGTCTTGCGGAATCAATGGAGACAGAAACCGCCGTCGACAACATACAAGCTTCCCGTGATGTAGGATGCCTTGTCTGACGCGAGGAATGTCACCAGGCTGCTCACTTCGGGGGAGACGCCCGCACGGCCCATGAGGTTGATTCCTGCCGCAAACTTGTCAACCTCCTCTTCCGACATTGGCAGAATCGGTGTCTTCACGACGCCAGGAAGTACTGCGTTGACGCGAATCTTTCCCGCGTTTTCGATGGCGGCCATCTGCGTGATTGTATTGACCCACGCCTTTGATGCCGCATAGACGCTGCCGCCCGCAAGGCTTGCGCTGTTGTGATAGCCGGCGACCGACGAGTTGGTAATGATACTCCCCTTGCCGTTGGCAGTTGCGAGCATGGCCGGGATCTGGTGCTTGAGACCGTACAGCACTCCCTTGCAATTTGTATTGAAGATTTCGTCAATGAGCGCATCGTCCACTTCCGGTATGCTCTTGCGCCCACGATAAATGCCCTGCCGGTATCAAATGCCGTGAGAGAGAAAGAGAGAGAGAGAAGGTAGTGCATATTCATACGAGGTCAGATTCGAAGGTGGATGGAACATGGTGGCATGGCAAAGGTAAGTTGCCTAAAATGAACGAGCCAATTGCATGGACAACAGCGGATGCCCACCGCGTTGATGAAGCTGGCGTCGAGGTGGCCATACTTGGCTAGTGTGAACGCAACGGCGTCCTTGTTCACCGCCTCCTTGGAAACGTCCCCGACAAACAACGACGCCTCTCCCCCTGCCTTCTTGATCTCTGCGACGAGCTCCTCGAGCTTCTCCTTGTTGCGTGCGACAATAACAACTTTGGCGCCGGCCTTTGCAAAGTCAACTGCCGTCTGGCGCCCGATTCCCGAGCTGGCGCCAGTCACAATGGCCACTTTCCCCTTGAGTTCTCCTGACATTTTCGTTGTCTTTTGGATTGGGATTAGTTTCTGTTGAAGGGTGCGTATGTTATGTTGGTGTTTTTGGCTATCCTATCTTGTTTCCACTTGTTCCTCCTTATATACTTTATTCATGCACGGCCTCAGCTAGTGTTGTACGCGCACACTAGTGCAATCAATTCTATTGGGATATTCCCCACTGAGTCTGAAGTGCCTGTAATGTTCAATCTGAGGTGGTGTGTTCAGATTGTATGGACGGACTGCAGACAACAACAAGTATGCTAATTCGACGCAGTTCACTCGAAAGCCACGGGGAAGGAATCAACGGCCTCCCCCATTCTGAGCAACAAATTGCGCCATTCCCACCCAACTGCAGCTCATTCAGAAGCTGTGCGGTGGGTGCGAATGCGGACACAAGTTTGCAATGTGCGCCGTAATGACTGGAAAGAAATGGGTGCTTGCCAGGAAGCCTTTGCGAAGCAGGTGCTGTGCCTCCATGCATCGGCCATGATTACTGGCGCTTGCTTATGGTGCGTGGGTACCACCGATGCGTGCGTGCATTCCCATTGGCTGCGTATCATGCACGTCGTCACGTCGTTGCATGCCGGCACTCAGTCACTACCAACTGAAGGCGGTGTGCCCGCTGAGAATGCCTCACTGGACACTGCCAGCCGTCCCCTATGCTCCCCAGTCCGGTCACTACTGTGCAGTCTCACAGTCGGTGATGTGCTCTGGCAATACTAACTGGCGCAACCCCACTGTGGAGACAGAACAACGAGTGTACGCACTGCACTGGCACACCACCACAGTGGCACACACTGCATATGTGCAGTCTTTGAAAGAGTGTCTGTCGGTGACGGTGAACAGCCGCAGAATGGGAATTTCCCTCCTCACGAAAATAAATATTAAAAAACATCCGAGATTCCGCAAATATAATTGTGCAAAGAACGTGCCGAGATGTCGCTTAATCTGATCGCGCCAACTGTTTCAAACCTGTGAAGTTTGGATTGAGTGCATCTATTTCCACATGTGCGACCATATACCACTATTTGCTGGCGTTTCTACAGGTGCGACAGACGAGCCATTGAGAGGGCGTGCATTCTCTGTTAATGCCGACGAGTGATTGATTGACTGGCCTGTGTGTTTCTCTTTGTGGGCGGTGATTGTGGTGGACGTTAGTGTGGCAGGCGCACACGGTGCGCCATCATGCTCAACACATCATCGTATGCGCCGAGTCCCAAGGCACTCTCCTTCGGCGGCGGTGGCGGTGGCGTCAACACAAGTGTCAGCGGAAGTGCGTTTTCAATGAATCACTCCTTTAATAATGCCTCCTTCGGCGCATCAGGTCTGCATGCTGCGACCCCGAGCGCACTCGCCATCGAGTCGGCTTTGGAGATTCCCTGCAGCGAGCCCACACTCGCTGTCGAATGGAGCCCATTTAAGGACACCAGTGACCTCATTGCTTTCGGTGGCGACTCAAAGATAACTGTTGGCCAGGTCGTCGTAGTGGGTACACTCTCACCATAATCCGGGTGCATCTTGATAATAACTGTTCAAAGCCAGTATCGTGGCTCTGGATCAATGTTGGTCGATGTCCTTTTGTGTGCACGTGAAACTCAAATAATTTTGTGATTGTCGCATATTGAAAGAAGCTCGTAATCAACGAATGCTGCAGGATAACAGCGATGCGCGGCGGGGACCCAATCTTGCCTTCAATCATCTCGTTGACTTGCACCACGGCACACGCCTACATGCCCTTGCGTGGTCCCCGCAGTCTCAACTGAGCCCGTCTGTGTCCCTGCGGTGAGTCGGTTTAATTTAATGTGTCATGCAAAGTGCGTGTGTG
Source organism: Pigoraptor chileana (assembly GCA_943704495.1). NCBI lineage: Eukaryota > Filasterea > Ministeriida > Capsasporidae > Pigoraptor > Pigoraptor chileana. The sequence goes on along the minus strand of CALSCR010003064.1, from coordinate 11,692 downwards.
TGTGTGTGTGTTTGTGTGTGTTCGTACACTTAATAAGTCGGTTTCATTGTAAGCAATGGGAAGTGCGTGCATGTCTGTATATTTTTATGTATGTGTGTGTGGTGGGATATACGTTGCTGTAACGGATTGTTACTTGCACTTTCGTGTCGAATGAGCGCATAACCGCTGTCACTGCAGTATCTAATCGTATTGCTGCGCGTTTTGCTTCTTGTATTCTCGTGTGTGCCTTTTTCAGTCTGTGCGCCGCCGGTGCCGACTTCAAAGTGCGACTATTTGACGTGGCCGTGCAGGGCGAGTCACGCGCCCAGGTGGTTGCGCTTGAAGGGCACACAAACTACGTCAATGCGTGCACATACAGCCCCTCAATGGAGGGCACTGTTTTGTCGACTGGCGGTGGGTGTCTTCTGGAGCTCCTCGTGTAAAATCTAACTGGAAGCAGTGGTCCTTCTTTCTCATTTTACTTTGGTGTGCGTCAATGTATTTATCCTTTAATTGTGCCCAATCGGATAATCCATATTCTTGCAGACGACCGCTCCTGCCGAATGTGGGATGTGCGGGCGCAAACCGAAACAGGCTCTATGCAGCTGAGTTCGCCCGGAATGGCAGTCGCGTGCCACCCATCCGATCCTTGGAAAGTGCGTAGCTGGTGCATTGTGGCCATTTATCATGCGCCGCAATGGCTGCGATTCACTGCATGCACAGAATATGAACAGTGTGTGTATGAGTGCGCGTGTGTGTGCATGCGTGTGTGGCCACATGTGTGTATATATATATATGTGTGTATGTGTGTGTATGTGTTACTCTGACACTACATGTTCACACATACACACCTGCTCATCCACATCATCCTCTACACTCCCAAAGGTGATGGTTGCAGAGAAGGCGGGCACAGTCCGCTTTTACGACATTCGTGTGCTGCAACCCCTCTTTTCTATGCTCACCGGTGCACAGCCCCTCATGGACGCCGACTGGTGTGCTGCCGATGGTGAGCGCTAAGCGTTGATTGTTGTGCAGCAACCGAAGTGGTTTAACCCACACTCTGCTTTGTTTTGATGCTTGTGTTGTGTATGGCGTAGTGTGGCTTGTGTGTTGATGCCGTTTGTTATTCTGAAACGGACAGCGCAGTATGCTCTTTCTCCGTTCGCTTGTCACAGCCAATCTCACCTTCTCGCAATGCATGCGCCTACGCTTATGCAACATACATATACACACACGCACATATTTCATTCCCGGTTTCTCAGAGTCGCAAGTGGGAGGCATTGCGGGTGGCATGTGGCAGGCATGGACCCTTCCATACAACGGCACACAACCAGACAGTGGGCTTGCCCATGCCGAGGGCGGGCGACACTTTAGGTGCGTGGAATTGTATGTCGGACTGAAGGTTGTAAGTTCTGAGCCAGTCTTGCTGTGTCGAACGAAAAGGCGATTACATCATTACATCCCCATCACCAACAACCGCTCTTTGATGCAATTTTGCTTCTAACGACGGTGTTGAATGGTGCGGTGTGTTGCTTTTGGTTGTGTATGTGTGTGTGTGCATATGTCCGTGTTGTGTGTGTGTGCATATGTCCGTGTTTGTGTGTGTGTGTGTGTGTGTGTGTATCTGCAGGTGGTCACGTGCGAACCCGACGCTCTTTGCAACGGCAGGCAGCGGCAATGGCATCAAGATCCACAGCACATCACGTGCCCGCGTCCCTGCGTTTGGAGTACAGAAGGGGTATGTGGGCGGCCTCTCGTGGCATGCGTCACTTGCGCTGTGTGCGACTGGAAGCGACCGCTGCGTGCGACTGTGGGCTGCCGATTTGTGAAAAGGGCGTGTGTTTGGTTGGTGTTTTTTTCTTTGCGTGCATATGCTGTGTTGTTTGTTGTGTATGTTTTGGTCTCCCTGTGGCCTTTTATGGAGTCAGCGGTTTGTGCGTGATTGCGTTTGTGCGTGCATGCGTTGTGTGCGTTGTATGTCTACCTGCGCTTGTGAGGCAGTGCAATATTAAATGATGGGCTTCCTCGGAAAGATTGAATCGTTTTGAATGGCATGGTTAAATGTCTCCTCGGTGTTGGTCGTGCATGTGAGGCCTATGGACGACCGCATCTGATTGCTATGCTCTCACGGTCTACAGTCAATGGGGGAGAAGGCTGCCGAGTATGCAGGTGGCCTCCGTGAGATTTTCCTGTGTGGCTCTGGTTTTACCGGGAAAACTCCATTGCCCTCTTTTCCATACCTTCAATGCGACTGCCCCTGGAGAGGAACAAAAGGTGCGTTTGCGGTTCAGTACTTAGGTGGAAATGGGGGACTGAACGAATGCTAGTGAATAATTCCACCGACACAGTCACTCTCCGCACATATAATACTCGTCTGACATGACACCGATACACATATCCATATCCACGTGCTGCTGTCCACGCGCATACATAGCACCCGTGCTGATCGGCGGCGACCAGTCCGACCTCATTGAAGACTGGAGACGGGGCCGCTCAAAAACAAATCTTCCGGTTCAATGATTGAATTGAGCTTTTGTCCGTGAATCAGTTTGTCTGCACGGCACTATCGTCACGGCTAACGGCAATGCATTTGCTCAGTTGGCCAGGTCAGTCAGTGCTCAGTTCCTGTCTGTCAATGGCATTTATGGTCGTCTGCATTTATACATCAAAGTAAACAGGTACGCACGCCGGCGCCGGCAACCGTGACTCGTGAAGGCTTCGGATCGGATGACCCTAGCACAAGAATACGACGACCTTGGACCGCATGGTGCTGAGAGGATCGTTGTCAATAATTCCCATCGAGTCGCCGTAAAACACCATCAAACGGACGATCTCCACTTCCGTCATGATGGCTATCGCAGCCTTTGTGTCAGGAAAAACACAGTGGCTGTTGGCCACCCTGGGAGGTCGCGCCGACAGGAGCCCAGGGTAAGTCCCAATGCGATCCACCCACGGGGCAGCGATAAATGTGATGAGCGCGGCCTGGGCAGGGCGGTGACGGCCAAGTAGACCGGGTGGGAGAGGGCCGGGAGCGGTCCTCTGTCATGGGCCGCACATGTACATGCGAGAGAATGGATGCCGGCAGTGCAGTGCGGCAGTTGGACGGTCAGGACAGCAGGCAGACTATGTGAGCCAAAATGGTGATCTGAGTGCCGGTGACATTCTCTGGCAGGTGAGCTTGCACATGTAAAGGCAGGTCGGGTGTCCACTAACTCACCGTGACGGGAAGAATATTCAGAGGAGCAAGCGCGACCTGTAAGTTGTGGTTGAGCATCCGGATTCTGATAGTATCCTGGAGGGAGACAAGGGCGGCGGGAAGCGCTGCAACCTGGGCAGAAAGTGCGGCAACCTGACCGGGAAGTGGCGCCATAGCAGCGACCTGTAGCGCCATAGCAGCGACCTGACGGGGAATTGGCGCCATCGCAGCGACCTGGGCAGAAAGTCCGGCAACCTGACCGGGAAGTGGCGCCATAGCATCGACCTGTGGCGCCATGGCAGCGACCTGACGGGGAATTGGCGCCATAGCAGCGACCTGTGGCGCCATGGCAGCGACCTGACGGGTAATTGGCGCCATCGCAGCGACCTGGGCAGAAAGTCTGGCAACCTGACGGGGAATTGGCGCCATAGCAGCGACCTGGGGCGCCATAGCAGCGACCTGTAGCGCCATAGCAGCGACCTGACCGGGAATTGGCGCCATAGCAGCGGCCTGTAGCGCCATAGCAGCGACCTGACCGGGAATTGGCGCCATCGCAGCGACCTGAGCAAGAAGCGTATTCACTGCCGCAAGCAGGGGTGCATTTTGCAGGTCTGCAAATACCGAAAGGAGTATTGAGCACGTTGGGTCACTGCAATATATGTATGAAAAATATTGAGGCGAAATGCATAAATCGCACCGGGGCACTTCCTAGAGCTTACGTTCCGCCCACACGCCCAGAAACCGAATCGTTGCTGCTATAGCATCATTTTGACCAGGTCCTTTTAGAACAGGATTAAGATTTGTTGTTCAGCTACAGACTTCAACCTCTGACATTGCCGTTGTCATGGATACGTTGGTTTCGCGGATGAAACGACTTAAAGCATAACTGTGTTGTTCGACAACTCAATATGCGCAAAGTCAAACTGACTCACCAATTACCAATTCCATGTGCATGTCATACGCAGCATCAAAGATGTCCACAATGTTGAGTGCATCTCCCGCCAAAAGGTCTCTTCCTTTAACGACGAAAGGCGTATTCGGGGCGCGATAAATAGCGTGGCTATTTTGATACGCGACCGCCGGCACGACGACAACTGGTGCTGCCATTTTGTGTCCCACCGGTCTGTTGGCCTTAGAACTGACACACAAGAAACCATCGGCGCGAGTTCCAAGTGTTAGTTAAAGTGGCAGTAACAAAGAGGCTGTTACACTGGCGCAAGGCAAACACCAAAACACCACAGTATGTCGCGGCCTACATCACGACAAAACGCGCATTCAGTCAGACTGGCGGTCCGGCTGGCACCCACAGTGGCTTCCGAGGTAATGCCGGTCATCCACTTGGGTTAAAATTGGCAAACATTCATTCAAGTGTTCTTTCTTTCCAAAACATATTAACATAACGCACAAGGTTTTTATCCACAGGCAACAGACAGCCTCACCTTGTCAAAAGTGGTACCAAAGTGGATTGCGAGGTGTTACAGCCGCCGTGATGGCTGTACGCTGCGGCCGCTATCGTGTTTCAGATAAAGCGAATTGATTGAAGCAGGGTAATTTCACTCCAAAAAACAATGCGTTTCTGTAATTGAGGTTTCAACAAAGAATGTACTTGATTATTGAAATGGATGTCGACGTGGGAATGACGCGGCGCCGGACGGCTGCCGGACAGTTGGCACTCGGCAGTCCACAACGCGCGGTTGAAGTGGAGCACTTCCCGCGTATCACGTGATACTGGGTCAGTTCCGACAGTTGTTTCCGATTTGCTCAACTATTGAAAGTCCATACAGCCCCAATTTCATACAAAGGTAAAATCGTGAGCATCCGAAGTCAGCATCGCCACTGAGAGTCGATGTCGATGATGGGGTTTTGCATCTGTAACGGGGCCTGTAGCGACCGATGAATGTGACGAGCATCTGTAATTTCGATGCCCAATCTAACTAAACGTATTTGTGATGAAGCCCAACTGGTGTCAGTGTGTTGCTCAGTTCTGTTTGATGAGCACATTTGGCTATATTTTAATAATGACAAGTGATCGGCCGTATTACACTTTCCCTTTGCACATACCTCTCCACATACCTCCCATTCTTCGCACTCTGCAGCGAAGTCATTCTTTGCACTCTGCAGCGAAGTCATGATGGACGGGACGTGGGTTCGATAGCGTCCGATTTGCGCACAATGCAATTGACGGTCGATTTGGAGGCCGCGGCCATACGGCCATACGTGGGCGCATGCTTGCCACCTCACATCATTTGTTCATACCTTAATCTTTCTGCCAATGCATATGTGGCCGCATATCACCTCAGTGGCCCAGCTTTTGTCATGCAGATCTGACAACTGCATAGCAACATTACATGCTCCACGCACTGTTGCATACAGCGAAACTACCAAACTTATGCGAAGACATTTCGCATCTGTACAGTAGCAGCGTCTCTGGCCAACCCCGCGACCACTAATGCATACCAATGCACACTCATAATGCACACACCAATAATCCACAGTGCACAGATGCAAGCGCCGCATTTTTCAGCCATTTTCACTTTTCTGAATACAAAACAAAACAAACACAATCTCATTTACAAACACGTCAAGTGGGAGGCTTTCAAAATCTGCGATGGCTCGCAAGTTCTAAAACCATACACACACACACCATCGCCACAGCCAATGAATTTCACATTGGCCCGCAATCATATCATCCATCGCCATCGACAGCCCCATTTGGGCATAAGCGGCCTCATCAAGGCACGACGGGCAGTTACACGCGCCAACGCATGACGCACGATCACTACTCAACGCCGAGACAAACTCAGCCACACACAGACACAGACAGGCATACACAATGGGCACACCGCAAAGATCATACGCCGTTTTGTCCGTCACTGTTCAAGAGCGTAAGTTTACTTGCTCGACTTCTTCGCAAGCTGGTACTGGCAGAGGCCGATGGGCAGCCAGATGCCGACGAGAAAGACGACGAATCCGCCAACAAGGAGGCCAGTGCGGCTGCCCGTGGGGAAGGGAATAAACTGCACACAGACATGCAAGGGCAGGTGGATCAATAAGTGCACACCCTCAAACAGACAAAGACAGTGTTCAGCCGCTTAAAAAATGATGTGTGGTAAACTGTATCAAGCATATCAATGACGTGCCATACGGGTGCGTCTGTCAAGAAACGAACTCGTGCACAAACAAGCGGCACGACAACCGCACAAACACTAATTAATGAACAGAAAATTGATGCAAAACAAAAATCCACACTCTAAATTGTGTCTACCTATGTTGACAACCACAAATAAATAAAAACCAAAGCCGACCATATACATGCACAGGCACACACACACCAACACATAAACGCCCAATCAAAACCCCAAAATCATGCACACACACAAACATACACACACACACACAAACGTATAGAGGGGAAAGTATTGGCAACGCAAGGCACATAAAAAACACTCACGTGTCCGGGGGCGGCACCGACGAGGTCGTCGTGCTCACGGGCATATCCGCCGTGGCCGCCACGCTTAGGGAGGGCAACAGCACGTGCACGCACAGCCGTGCGGGACAGCATAGACGCCAGCATTTTCAAAGGTTGGAAAGGGAGGTGATCCTGTAGCACATACAATTTGCAGTGCATCAATTACGATGCAGAAACCATAAGTAATATTATCATATTTGAACTGGATTGAATGCCAACCTGTAGCCATTCTAAAGCTAAAGATTCAACAAACCAATGGAACGGCAGACAATCTGGAGTTACGCATGAATCTCCACAGTTTCTGGGGCCACAAACACTTCACAATTGCAAATAAGGCCTTACGATGCCAACGCGCCCCATCCCCTTCCCTCCCCTTCCCTCCCCTCTCTCTGCCCGCGAATTCATAAATATACTGCTCAAATGGCCTTTTCTCACCTGTGAATATGGAACAAAAGGTCTCGATTTTGTTCATCAAATATGCTTACATCTTTTCAGCGATGTCGAGAGAAATGAGGAAAGTAGTCCGTTTGTGTCCCCTCCGCATCAAAGTGAGAGCGTGAGTGATTAAATAGACAATTTGTTATTTTTCACAAATATTGACCGCCTTATCAGATTAAAAATCGCGACTGGAATTCTGCATGTGACGCAGTGTGAGAACCCTAATATAGGTACTGTGGACAGCCTTATACTACATAAAGAAATCTATGATCCGTATCAAATTGCCTTTTATGATTGAAGTTGGTGTGCCTAATTAATGTGAACAAATTGTCAAATGTTTGAGGATGCTTGCAGTTCTTCAAAATAAAAGTGTTCAGTATGCCTAATGTATGGGCACATTTTGCCCACCCGTCGAGTCGAGGCACACGTGCGTTTTGCACACGGCGAACGGCGAGTACAAATACGACAACGCATCACTGTACATCCTCTTTGTGTGGAAAACAATCAAGGTGAGCATTTGTTGCCTTTTTCTTTTTATTGCCTTTATTCTGTGCTTATGAAATGCTTTTGATGAAACTTCACGGATGTAACCAATATCCGAGCCAAAATATGCGGATAAACCTGTGACTGCCTTCCTACTGAGGCCATTTCTAATCGCCACACAAGATTTTATTTTGCTCTCTTTTGTTTGTGCCGCTTCTGATTTCCTTAATCCCGTATTATGTTTGCAGAAGATGCTTGCCTGGAATTTCGTCAAAATGAGAACCAAGGTGTTGCGAGAAATAAAAATGGAAGTTTATTTGAAAAGATTTCGGAACGCTGCGTGTCTATGTCACTGGAAGACCGCTTATTTTTTAAGGCTTAGGGGTCAGTAGCGAGCACAAAGCAGTTGTCGGACGCGGTTGAGCCGTGAACCACCGTCTCACGCTCAAAAAAGCGCTATTCAACTGACTTATGGCAATATTATTGAATAAAAAGGATGCAACTTCATAATTTTTGAGGATTTCATTAATCAACTTCCGGATTGTGTGCATGCCTCCTCGGCAGACATAATAGCGGGCGGGGGGCGCAGAGCGACAGGCGACAAAAGAGATAACGCAAAGACATTGCAAGCAAGACAACAACAACGACACGCACGCGGCACGCAGAATTTGCTTCAGGGAAACCGAGGTATCCCCTCTTCAAATCTGGCACACGAGCTCAGAGAGAATCGAGTTGAAGTCCATGGGGTCCATGAGCGGCACACCGCAAAGACCTTCGAGCGAGGGCACGAGGCACTCGTCGGCAAACATGTCCATATCAAAGTTGTCAAAGTCAAACTTCTTGCTGAGGATGGGAACAGAGACCTTCTGCTGCTTGGGCTCCACGCAGTCAAAGAGGGCGTTGAGGAGCTTGGCATCGACGGCGCCGACAAAGGCGGGCGCGGCAGCGGGCTTGTCCTGGATTGCCTCAAACACAGGGGCAATGCACAGGCGCGCCTGCATCGCAAGACCAGCGGCAGTCGTGTTCACCTTGGGCTCAGAGAAGAAGGATTTGGGGAGCTGGCGGTGGCGCATGGGAATGCCCTCGAGCGAAGGGAGGCTCGAAACTAGAGGACGATGAGGAAAGAAGCAAAGAGAGGACGTTAGAACCACGTCTCTGCACAAAATACAAACTCAGGCAGTCGAACGAAAAGACAAGAAGAAACACTCACCACGGCGGTACTTGCGCTTCTTGGCGATGCCGCCGTCAGCGGGGGCCGAGGCCTTGCGCTTGGGCGAGATGGGCTTGCGCATCTTCATGGGCTTGGATGCGGGAGACACGTCAAAGAGGGCAGCGCCGCGGCCAAGGAGCGAGTTCCAGTCAAGAGCGTCCTCTCCAAACAGAAAGGGGTCCTGCTTGAGGGGGAGCGCCGAGGCGGGCGTAACCGGAAGCGTCACATCAGACGGATCCGACGTGGGAAAGTCGAGGAGTGCGGAGAAATCCTCAAAAGCGAGGGCGGGAACCATCATCTCGGTCATGCAGTCCATTTTGAGAGAGAAGAGAGTTGGCTTTCGAATTAAAAAAGAGAGTTTTGTATGATGGAAAGGTTCTGAAAAGGGCTGTACCGTCTACTCAAGCCGTGTGGCGAGGACGAATGTGTGCAGTTCCTTTGGAGAAAAGAGAGAGAATCCTAAACGTGTGTTCTTAGAGAAGGATAATTTGGCCTTAGAGAGAGTTCTTTGAAGCAATATCAGCAAAACACCCCGCGTCAACTCAAAGCTCCAGAGAGCGAGGACGAACAAAGGGTCAAGTGAAAATGCGACAGGAAGCTCGGGAGAAAGATGCGAATCTTTTCGGCGCAGGTTGGTAAAGATGATGGTGTGGATATACGACATCGCTTTGTACATCCACCCCTCCTGTCACTCTTCCTGAAAGCTGTTGTCTGTGTGTGCGTGTGTGTGTGTGTGTGTGTCTGTGTCTGTGTCTGTGTCTGTGCATGCAGAAACCGCCAGAGCCCTTTGGTGTTCGCACAGAGAAGCAAGAAGAGGGAACACACACACACACACTCGCACACACACTCGCACACACACACACACTCAGTATCGATTTTTGTATGGGGCTCCATCGCCCGACTTTTTATTACAACGTGGTCACCGCAATAGTCATGCCATAGTGAAGCGCGCTTTATTTTCGCCGAAATCGGTGTGCGACAACAGCCACTGGTGTCAACCACTATTTTTGCGCGCCAATATTTATATTTTGGCGGCGATTGTCACCAATATTTCGCTTTTCAATTAGTATTGTCAATGTATTAGGTTGCTACCGGCAACGTGATTTATTACACTCAAGTTTGGACGTTTATTTGAACTCACTATTGAACGGACCAATCGCGAATCATTTCATCGCCAAAAATAAACCACACCATTATTTTCGGCACGCAAAATCTATGACTTTTGTATGAAAATCCGATTTATTAGCCCCGCACTTGCGTCACTGGTGAAGGGCGTTGGCAGGCAACGATCGCACTCCCCCGGATGAGAGGATAACGGAGGATAACTGAGGATAACTCGGGATAAAGCGTCGAGCGGGTAACCAGCTGTGGCTTTTTTAGAGGACTGACATGCCCTCCCATCTCCCACACCCAACACAGTCAACAAAACACGCCCAATTTTTTTGAGGATGCATAGTGCACAAGCACCGAGTTGGAATCTCTACCGATACGGCTTTGGGTGTGCGTTCGGTGCCTTTGTGGCTGTCGCGGGCGATGCAGGCCTCTGTGGGGCACGGGCATTCGCACTCGCCGGGTGTGAGGATGCAACCTGTCGGATCGGAGGGTGCGGTAAGAACGAGCGGTTTGAACAATATTGCAAGGGACGGTCGATCATATCCACACGGCTTTGCGCATGCAGTTGCACACATGAGTGCATCGGGTGTTTTCAACGCACAACCGCAGCTGCCCACGCGATGGTGGGTAGCGACTCGGGTGTGTGGACTGGCCATCGGTTATTGGTGGGCAGTGTCCACACAAACACACAAACACACAAACACACAAACACAAAACACACACGCAAATACAATCACCCATTTCATACATGCACACACATACAAATTCACATACAAATTCACATAACAAGCCACTTGACGCACCGGAGGCGGCCGTGCGGTTGCGTAAGAGTGGGTTACTTGTGGTTTGTTAGTGCGCGGTGTTGGTGGTGTGGCGCCGTGCACAGGATTAGGAACCACTTTGACCTCGCTGAGGCTCGTGGTACTCTCCGTTACTGTCTTTGTCGTTGTTGTCCTTGTTGTCTTGGTGGTTGTAACAGTTGTCCCAGAAGATTTCATGGCACTTGTCATTTTGCCCCAACCTCGCTTGATGTTGGACACCTGATGCATAAGGGGACAGCGATGCTTGGGAAAACAGTCAAGGTGCATTTGTCTTCAAATGGGGCACACCAACAAGATGCGCTTAACATTATAAACCAAATCCATTGAATATTATAATGAAACACATGGTAAGAAATGGATGGAGCAGATACAACAATTCCGTTGTGCGTGTGGTTGTAGTAGGCGAATCCGACAATGGCAGCCACCACGACAAGGCTCACAACGACTCCCGCGGCAATTGCACCAGCATTGCTACCGCCGCCGCCGCCGCCGCCACTGCCCGCACCGCCAGAGATCGGCGCTAAGCTAGAGCCCCCAGAGTTCCCCCCGGAGACAGATGCACCCACAATTCCGTTCGGCATGTTGCATTGTTCAGAGGAAGACCGGCCGAAGACCTTGTTCTGTGAGAGATGAGGTATGCAGGATGCATGTCAATGTCTTAGATGGTATGCTAATTGGCTCAGACACTCCACAAGAACGAGAGAGATATAAGAGAAATTCGAATGGCAAGTAGTTGCCGCCCTTTCAAAGTTGTCAGAGAAAAATGTACACTTCACCAACAGAAGTTAGCCAGTTCAGTCCCATGTCCGACAAATAAAAGGCGAGGGAATGCGTTTTTTTTGTGGCGTATGTATGTATGTATGTATGTTTGCATGTATGTATGTATGTATGTATGTATGTATGTATGTATGTATGTATGTATGTATGTATGTATGTATGTATGTATGTATGCATGTATGTATGTATGTATGTATGTATGTATG
>CALSCR010003063.1:0-29299 GCA_943704495.1 Pigoraptor chileana | reverse complement strand
TACGCAAATTAGGGGAAACGCACAAATAACGAGTGGTCAATAATGCTCGTGCACATGTGTGTGTGGGTGGATGGGTGAATGAGTGGATGGGTGAATGAGTGGATGGGTGAATGAGTGGATGAGTGATTAAGTGGATGAGCGAATAAGTGGATGGGTGGATAGGTGCCTGTAGGGTGGAGAGGGGAGGGGGGGCCGATGGATCTGAGTGTGCGTTTGTGTCGTGCCTGTAATAATGAAACAGGAAAAGGTCTGTGAATGAAGTGTCACATGCAACAAACTTCATACGACCCACATTCGACCTACGGTCACCCGCAGATGCTCGCGGAGGCTTCGGGGGCGGAGCGCCGGTTGCGCCAGGAATAGCACTTCCAGGAATAGTACCTCCTGTCGTCGGAGGTTTAGAAGCAAATGCAAGCTGTGCCAGGCTGGGACCACGTGACACTTGCGGCGATTGCGACGCCGATTGTGGAGCAGACGAAGGCTGCACAGTAACAGTGTTTTGCTGAGCGTGCAGCGCACTACCACCCGGAGACTGCTGTTGTTGTAGTTGTTGTGGTTGCTGTGGTTGTGGCTGCGGGGCCTGGTCGGCAGGCGAGGACTGTGGCTGCGGCACGTGATGCGCAGCTGCGGGTGATAACAAGGGCTGTCCCAAGGCCGGCGCAGACTGTGATGTGCCAAGAATATGAGAGCCCGATGGCTGTCGGTGGTGGCGGAACGACGATTGCGTCGCCGGCTTTGCCTTTGCTGGGTCGCCCTTGTAGCCTGCGCGTGGGAGTGGCGACAGTGTGGAAACAATAAGACGGTGTGTTTTTGTCTTTTCGGTGTGGTTGTGGTTGAAGGCGATGGCACAGGATCTTGCCTATTCGCTCACTACATTTGGGATTCAATGAAGCGATGAATTGCATATCGTTGTATGCGAACGCAAACGCAAGAAACACCATAGTGTACCAGCATCGCAAGGTTCACTAAGCAACGCCAGCTAATAGATGGGCATACCATACCACACACACGTCCACACGCACACGCACACGCACACACGCACATGCATTCATACACACATATATATACCCACATACACACGCGCACACCGCGCGCACGCATACACATACCCATGGGCAGTTCAAGGACAGACGCCAGTGCCAGGTTCTCCATCCATCGGACCATCATTTGGTGGTCGTCGGCGTGAAAATAATACGGCGTCATGCAGTCGTGCGTTGCACGAAAGGCAAACTGTCACGTGGGGCGAATCACGTATGCGAGTGAATAGAGATGATTTGAAGGAGGGGGGGGGGCGGAGAGAGACGTCAGCGGATGTGCGTGCACGAAAAAGACCGAAAATGAAATATTCTTCCGACAAAATAAGACTTACTACTCAAATACTGTCAGATTGACTATCAGCACGCAAACATGCAACTTAATACAAGAACACTGATACTAGGAGACACAAATCAAGATCGACACAATTGCGTGAGGAGTGCCCAGCCGCAGGAGTCACGTGGCATGGCTCACCGGCTTCTTGATGCCATCGCTCTCCGTAACCCTTGCTATTCGGTAACTCGGGATTGTGATCATACCAAGCGCCGTCATTTCCTGCACACACACACACACACACGCACACACATACACACACACACAAACACGCACACACACAAAACACACATACATACACACACATAAATACACACATACACACACAAATACAACACACACACACAACACACATAAATACATACATACACACACACATACAAATACATCCAAAGTGGCCACGGATGTTAGATACTATAAAATATGCACACACACGCGTCCAACACATACGGAAAGTGTGCGTATGCACACGCGCAAAATGCCCACCGTTTGGGACTTGAAGTAGTACAGACAAAAGTCCTGCAGCACAAACCACCGGCGCTTCCAATTCTTTCCAAGGCCGGATCCGCCCTGCTTCCACAGCCAGCCAGACATCACGGGATACTTGAGCTCGGCGGGGGACAGACTCAGACTGCGAATAAGAACAAAGAAAGAGATGAAAGAGATGTAATATTCAAGTCAGTGTCATAGGCGCTGTACCCATGGACTCTATTGCTTTCTCATATTGTGAAAAGTCAATCAATGCAACAAGTCGAAAAGACAAGATATCTATGACTGCCATTCATAGCTGTTGCGATTAGGTACTTATATACATATGTACACATTATATGTATGTGTGTGTTTGTGGATTTCAATAGGACTTACTTGAGACCCTTGATAACATTGCGAGGGAGTTTAGAATTCTGAGAGCGAGCCTTGTCGATTTGCTGCTGAGGAATGGACGACTGCAGAAGCACAGTCCACACAAACACGCACAGACAAACGCACAGGCACACACATATGCAACACAAACACACAAAACCACGGGCATTAGACGCGCCAGGTGTGGAAAGCATGGGTCGTGGACACCACGTGTTCAGAGAATTAATAAAATTGCGCAAACAAACTCACCCTCACTGGCATGAACGACGACTTTGTTGCACCGCCACTCGGCGGCCTTCCACCCGAAGGAGTGCCCACCACACTTGGCCTGGGGACTACCGAAGAACTGTCCGCCGTCGACGCAGTGGCAGGTGCTGTCACGGCAATGACAGGTGGGGTCACAGCTATAACGGGCGGCACCACAGGCGCGATGACTGGTGGACGGACTACGGTGGTGACAGGGGTAACAGGTGCTGCCACGACGGAAGGGACTGGTGCTGGATTGGAGCGCGTTCTGGGTATGATGGTCGGCATCTCGGTGGCGGATGTCTGATGGGGCAGGACAGTCGCAGTCGCAGTTGTTGGCGTGGGCGTGGGCGTGGGCGTGGAATGCTGCTGTGTTGACGAATCGATAGGGGCCGGAGGCGGCTTCTGCAAAAATTGAGCATTTCCATTCAAAGAGTTGATTAAACAGCGTGTGTGTGCGTGTGGTCGTGGTGGTGGAGAGGGGGGGGAAGGGGTTAGAGTCGCAGTCGCAGTTGTTGTCGTGGGCGTGGGTGTCAGCGTGGAATGCTGCTATGCTGCGGATGGCGAATCATAGGGCCGGACAAACCAATCCCATACCCACCACGGCAAAGGCCATAGCAAGGCCAGGCGGTCCCTTCACTGCCTTTTTTGGCGCTTCTTGGGGCGGTACATCCACAACTGGATCAACCGTCGCCTCCTTTTCGACCTCCCCAGTAGCGACTTCACTCTCTCGATCCGCCCCAATATCAATATCCCCCGTCGCATCTGTGCCGCTGTCATCCAGGGCTGCGTCCTCAGTCACGCCGTGGTCAGGCGACTCCGCCTCCTCCTCCTCGGTGTCACGTGGATCGTCCGCACAGGGGACACGGGCATCATCATCTCCATTGCCTTCTTCCACCACAACACCGTCGTCAGTGTTCTCGTCCACCACCTCGCTCTCATCCGCAGCGCCATCGACCTCACAGTCCTCCTCTTCCGTCGCAATGCAGATGTCTTCCGCTGATCCTATCAATTCGGCCCGCTGTTCGTCAGAAGGCTCCCCCGCATCGAGGTCAGTTTCAATCACGTGACCGTGTGCATGGTCGCCACTCTCCACTCCACTTGCAGCCTCCGTCGCAGCTTCATCGACGTCACCATTCTCATCAACGTCATTTTCGTCATCTTCATCATCATTATCATCGTCGTCGCTGCTATCTGATGTGAAATCTTCCGATTCCTCGGTAAAAGCGGCCTGTCCGTCACCACTCTCTTCCGCAGTGACTTCCACATCGTCCCCGCCATTATGTCCCTCTCCTTCTTCCGCTATAGTGTGGCCAATGCCATTCTCTTCGCCGGTCAACGGCGCTTCGTTGGCGGCGTTTGTGTGTACTTCGGAAACTGATTCTGTAACCGTGTTGGCAGACGCAGTGCCGTACGATTTTCCGGCGGAAAACAGGCGACTACGGCGGTTTACGACGCGTCCGAGAACGGAAATCGCGCCGAGTATGCGCGCCACGTCATGTGCTGCAGTGATGCCATATGCAGCGAGGGACGTCGCATCGGTGGCATTCAAAAGAGACCGCCCATCGACGCTGTGAGATAAAAAGGCTGCCGAGAACTCGGCGAGCCCGCTCTCGTTCATCCACTGCGCAACGCGCTCTGATGTCCATTCGTTCGCATCTGTCCATCACGTGAGCGCCAGGGAGAGAAAAGGGAGGAGGGGGTGTTTAATTATGTGTATAGTGTTGTTGTGTGTGTTATTGGGCGGGAAAAGGAGAGTAAGTTGAGTAATATGACTACTGAAGTGTATGTGCCCATCTGTAAGTCTGTGTGTGAACCTGCTGCCGGGAGAGTCCTTTCAATGTGGAAATTCTGCGAAAGCTCCTCTGAATACAATGAATTCGATGCATAACATATAAGGGGTCAGCGCCACAGCCCGCAATGCACTCGGTCGCAGACATACACACACACGCACAAACATGCATACACAATCATATGTCACCGCGTGCCCTGAAACACACATTCCAGCAAAACCCGCAAACACCACGCACCGTATTTCTGATCAAATGCGGTTGCAGCCGCAGGTTCCGACGTAGAAGTAGACGCCTCCAAAGTGACGTCCAGCGACTGAGATGATTCAGTGCATTGAATTTCCTCAGCGGCGACAGTCGAGTGCACATCCATGTGACCGGGCTCTTCATTCCCATGCGTCACGGTCTGATCCACGTGCGCGGGGGCTTGAAGTTGCTGCGACATAACCGCTGCAGACTCACGGCGCACAGACGCAATGTTTCCGTACAAAGGCTCTTCAGCGCTCGTTACATGATGCGTCACGTTCTGATCCACTTGCGCAGGGGCTTGAAGTTGCTGCGGCACAACCGCTGCTGATTCACGGCGAACAGACGCAATGTTTCCGTACAGAGGCTCTTCAGCGGGCGTTATATGATCTTCCTCAGCGGGGATTCCAGCGGGGGCGGCAATGGGAGTAGGTGTGGGTGTGGGTGTGGGTGTAGGTATGGGTGTGGGTGTGTGAGTGGGGGGCTTTTGTGCACCACGCCGGCCAGTGGGCTTGATGAAGTCAACGGCGACGAGACCAGCTGCACTCGCGTCAGTCAACTTTTGCGCCTGTAAATAAGAACGCACAATCATTGTTGTGTTTAGTGAAAGGTATGTGAGAAACTTGACTGAATTCGCTATTGTGGAAGGAGGCAATAGCTTGAGAAACGGCAGCAGTACCATTATGCACCACATGGTCAGCAACAAAGCAATAACATTCGAGTCACACGGTTATCTGATCCACTTTGATACACAAAGATAAAACTATCTTTCATAGCATATACACCACGACCCAACCTTGATACACAAAGACACACTATGTGTTGTATCATATACACACCACGACCCATTCCTCATCGACGACCTCGATCAGCAGCAGCTCGTCACCGGGTAGAACATGCAGCTCGTCGTCCTCCTGAGGTTCAAACTCAAAGGAGCACAGGCAGATATCCCCCACGGTGTAGGCCATACTGGCGGCTCGCCTCCAATGCCAGCACAAGCGCGGATGTGTGGAAAAGCTATTTGTAATGTGCAAAGAACGGGCTGAAAGGAATGTGCATTGAGGGGCGCGAATAAACAAAGCACGGGGCAACTTCAAGAGTGTTCAAGTCCTCCACCACACTCCGAATATAAAGACGCGACCCAAAATCACAGCATTCGTCTTCTTCCTTCTTTGATTGAAGACGTCAGTGATTGCGTGTCTTTAGTATGCAAGCCAATGCCATTGGCTTTGTGCGACATACTGAATAGTCAAAACAACAGTCTATTCATCATCACGTGACGACGGACGGATTCGACACTATGATCACGTGATCACTTTCTTTGTTTACTGTGTTTTGTTGGTAGTGTTGTAAATGCGCACTGAAAACAGGCACAAAATTTGGAATGATATTAATCTGACACTTCGCTGAGACTTTTGTGAGTGCTCACCGTTGGCAAAAGTGGTTGGAATGAAAGTTCACCGTATCAACAATTACAGGCTTCTTTCGTTCGGCTCAAGGTTCACGGCCTTTCCGGACTGGACATGGGGCTGCCGGCACGGGGGCGTTCCATTTTTAAACCCCGATCTGTGTGAGAGAACTACCCGGTAGAGTATGACAGATTTGTGTCCAGGGCCAAATGGACCAACCCAGCCATCCATGCAGATAGCATCATGGGATGCATGGTATAATACATAAATTATTATTGCCAGGTTACAAAGATTTTGAAGCACAAACGCAAGCGGGTACAGACAAAAGCGCAGAAAAAAGCTGACTCGGTACAACAACTGAACGACAGACAGATCAGCGCGCATACGCGCAGTGCCTATCCCTTTGTAGTCTTGTGGGCACCCTTTGCCGCTCCGCTTCCCTTGGCAGCCGCGTGTCCCTTGGCAGATTCACTGTGCTCCTCGCCAGCGGACGCTGGTCTTGACGACGGCGGCTTCTCCGCTTCATCGTTTGTGTGCACAGCGTGTGTTTTCGACTTCGATGGCGCTGTCTGTACGGGCGCTTCCGCCGGCGGTGCGTGCGTTTCAACAACAGGGGCATTCGACGCCACTGTCCCCGTCTGCATCTCGACATGCTCCAATTCGGGTGCATGCCTTTCCTCCTCGGGGACCACTTTCGAGGGTGCAACACGACGGCTGCCCGTGTCCTTGTTCGTCGCAATGAGAACAGCGCCAATCACGCAGAGAACGATGCCAGAGACAATGCCGACCACGAGTGCCGCAACGGCGCCCCGTGATGCACCATAGATCAGCCTCTTGAAATCACTCGCCTTACTCGAAGTAATGTCGCCGTATTCGCCGACCCAGTAGTAAGGAATGGGCTTGTTGATGTAGGTCGCGTTCATATTGTATCCCATGTATGTGCCGGAGAATGGGGCGGTGACGTATGTCGTGTCAATGCCCTGGTTGCCTTGGAGACGCTTTCGCGATTGCATTGCGGTGCCCGTAATGGGCTCGATGGCAATCTGCGAAAGAGGAGAGGCGTATGGGAAGTATGAACAATGCGTTGGATTCGATGCGAGATACATCCGGTGACTGCTTGCGTCTTCTCACATTCCAGAGGTAGACAGAAAAAACAGCTCACTGCAAATCAAGCACATGCCTTGGCACAACAATGAACCCAGTGCATCAACGACACAAAAAAAAGGACCGAAGCCTATGCCACTCACATATGAGTCGTGAAGCTCCTTGTTGGCGGCGGGAAGCGTGGGTGCAAAGATAGCCGCCAGCCGTGGGTCGCCATAAAGAAACATTGGCCGCGAGACGTACGCCAGGAATCCTTTTTCATTGCTTACGGGCTGCAGTCCATCGTATGGCACGCCATAATCGACGTTCACGGGATCCGACATTTGGAGGAGCGTCTCTTTCAAGCGGAAGAGATTGACGGTGATACCGTGCACCTTGAAGTGGTCCTCGCGAAGCACTGGCACCGCCCGGGACACCTGCGTCACCCACACGTCGTAGCTATCGGCATATGGTTTGGCGAAGTTGAGAAGCACGAGCTGCTTCTTCGCGGGATGAAACTGAGACCCGTCGCTTCCCCGGAACTTCATTAGCTCGGGTCGATTTGCGGCGACCGACGGATAGTAAGTCGACAGGACGGACGCCGATCCATCTCTCCCGGCGTAGCTGCCAATCAAGCCCCTGTTTCCAACGCCTGTGTTGTACTTGTACGCACTTCCGTAAGTGTGCGCTTCGGCCTCGGACGTGTAGTTGGCGAGAAATCCCGGCGCCGGACCCAGCAGGCCTCCAGTGAGTGCAACGTAAAAATCGTCGGAAAAGTGGCCGAGCGTAAAATCCTCCACCTTTCGCCTGACGACGAGACCCCTGTTTGAACCGTCAAAGTACTTGGCGATCATCGGGAAAATGGTCGCCACAACGTATCCGAAAATGACATCGACGTTAAATTTCGTATTTTCGAATGTGCTGAGAGTCGACATACGCCAATTCGAGAGAGTGAAGTCAAAGGCTCCCGCGGCCAGCGCCAATGCCTTATTCAGCGCAAGCGCGGGTGCGGCAATGGTAGCATCCTTGAGTGCCGTTCCGCAGGCATTCCGCACAGTGTCGGTACCGTAGTAGAGTGCCGCGTAAATGCGACGTTCAAGCACCACAAATTTGTCGACATTGCAGGACGTGATCACAGCCTGGACAGAGGGAACAAGGCCTGGCAACTGGTCGTATATTGCCTGGTAGCAAAGTGCGCGGTCGAAATCCGAGTTGTTGATTGCCTGCTCAATGCCCACCGCCAGATAGGCGTTGCATCCCGAGTAAATATCATTTATCAGCGTGAGGTTTGTGTTTGCCGGGGAGGATGAGCTGGAGATTGCGACGTCGTCAAAGTCGCTCTGTGCCTGCGCCCACTCGAAACACGCCGCCGCACTGTTTCCCGGCGTGTACTTGCTGGCCACGCATGTGTTGGTTGCATTGCACGCAGAACATTCCGAAGGGACTAATCCGGTGGTTGTCTTGTAGTTCGAAAAGTAAAAGGCCGCCGCCGACGCCATAGCCGGGTAAACGCCATATTTGAGCGCGTTCGACATGTCCGTGGACAAAATGCTGCTTAATGCCGCCCGTACCTTTGGCTTTATCACCGCTTCTTGGGCGCGCATGTCGGCCGCGGCGGAAAAAAAGGAGCCAAATTTCTGTGTCGACTGGAGCGTGGTATATACCGACGTGGTCTGGTCGAGCGTAAGCGGCGAGATCGTTAGCGAGCCTTTGACCGCCGGGTATTGTGTCGCGTATTCGCTCGGCCTCGGGAAATTCCTCACCGCAAAGGAGAACAGTTCCAGGCTGGTTACGGTGCTCGCAAAGGGCAGTGGTCGACCGAGTGCGGCAAATTGCGCCACGAGAGAAGAGAACGTCGGAGTCAATCCAAACGATACAGTTGTTCCCATCACTCCGCAGGCGCCGAGCTGATACATGGCCAGCTGCACTGGCGTCACCTGTGCAACCGCCGTCGGAAAAACACCACCGTTGGAGAGCGGCGCAACAACGTAAAAGCTGCCCATTCCATCGGCGAATTTTTCGTCAAGTGCTATGAGAGTTGTGTTGAGCAGGTTTCGCGTAACTGCAACTTGCGCTGCGGGAACGCCGAACGCAGTTGCAAGCGACGCTTCCTGGGACGGGTTCATCCAACGGAATACGCCGTACGACGGCGGCACTTTTGTCATGTTGTACAGTATGTGGTTAGGGTCGGAGCCAATGGGATCTGTCGCCAGGCCCAACATTCCAGACCACTGCGCCCACGTGACCGTCAGCGATGCGGTTGCCGACAGGTATGCGCGTGCCGCCGCAAGTGCAAAGGAAACGGTGGTGTCGCCGCCCGTGCACAGAGGCGCGATGTTGGGCAGAGTGGCGCAGTCGATCGTCGGGTTCAGCGAGAACATCGCCTCTGAGCATTCGTCTGCGGTTGTGGAGAAATCGCACGCTACTTCGAACATTGGGAGTGAGGAGCCCTGAAGCACCGTAACAGCTACGGAGTGGATCGTGGTGCCTTGGACAGATTTGACAATGGCTCCTCCGAATGTCACGGGGATCTTGGCTATGAGATTCTGTATGTGTGATATATACAGATGGGAGATGAACACGGCGTGTGTGTCGTTAAGAAGGACCAGGGTAGCATGTGAGCACATTAGGACAAAAGAAGTCACATACAGCGCGCGTAAAAAGCCGGCCAACATGCAATATATACATAACATATATAATAGAAGTCGCAAGCATTCAAATCAGACATAGATACTAGTACAAGTCATATCGATCCGCATCCACTTACGCTCTGTGTGACAGCCCGCATTGTTTGATTCGTGAAGTCGAAAATGGCCTTTGCCATGGTGGGCACCATAAATGCAAACAGCGTCTGATCGGCGGCTGTGGATGCGATTGTCGCCGTATACAGCGGCAGCGCTCGGATCGCCGCCACACACGCAGACGACCCGAGATATGTTGTCGGTGTGAGCGCGTTGCAGCTCGCCGGGAGCGTGCTGTTTGAAAACAAGGCGTTGAACACACTTGACAGCACTGCCGACGACCGGACGAGAGTGAGCGCGCGGAGATACACGTTGTTCAGCTGGAATACATTGTCCGTCTTGGGATTAAGGCCTGCGGGGGACAGCGACGGCTGGAACAGTTGATATCCAAACTCCTTGAACTGGACAAACTCCCCTGTCGCATCCCAGGTGACATCGATCTTGCGCTTAATGTACCGGTAAATATAAGGACCGATTTCACGGATCTACACAAATGATAGGAGCGATTACGGAACATTAAGTGCCAATAACGAAACAGACAGATGATGACGGCTCGCGTCAATTGATACAATAGCCCGTCCATACAGCTGTCTTCGTGGGTACGGCTGCGGAGACTCACAGAAACAGGAACACAGGCTTCGTCGATATGAAACAGCGCCAATTAAGTCTTAGTTCAGCAAAGCGCAAGACTCACATATGGGTTCTCCTGGTTCTTGAGAAATCCCGTAGGATTTGTGATGTTGAACATGTACACGTGATTGTACATGGGCACATCATCGTAATCATCGTTGTTGAGCCAATCGCCGTACTTGCTGTCGTCAACACTGGTCGGCCAGTACACCTTCGAGTCGACTTGCCTGTATACATACGTGGGAAGACCCAAACCAATGCCCAGGCCGAGTGCGAGAAGCGCGACTCCCACACACAAGAGGATGATCCCCGTCGTTCGTCGGCCCGTCATTGTGGGGGCTGCGCGCCTGTCGCCGCGGTGTGTCCACACGACAATTATTGTTAATGTTGAGAATTTGGCGTCGTTGAGTTGCACTGCGTCTTATAGCGTGTTGTTTTTTTTCCCTCCTCCATTGCTCTATGATCTGAGTTATTTCCTGATATGTGCTTAGGAAGTTTACCCGTGTCACCATTTCCGGAAGTGTGCCATGGCAACGCATATATCACGTGATCTTACTTTACGATCGGATTAATGCCCTCAACTTTTTACGATTTTTGTGCTGTTGTCAGTGTGCTCTAAAAATGGGACTGCACACCAACAAAAACGACTCCACACTACTTTCAAGGGAATCACGGACATTTCAAGAATGGCGTCGTTTTCGTCCCTCCCACTCGAGATTCTGGTGTCGCACGTCCTCCCCGTCCTCAATCGGGCAGACATCGTATCTCTCTCTCGCGTCAATTCCTTTCTCCGATCGCACCTGCGGCATTGGCGTACACCTTGCGTCGCGAAATTTCGCATCGATTTTTCAATGATGAAGGCTTTCGCTTGCTCGTTTTGTCTGCGTTTCCACTGAGATGCCTTGTTGTATCAATTTCCTCCATGTTTGTGGTAGATATTTCTGTGTTTGGGCGGCATACATACGCTCACCCTGAGTGGCTGCAAACGAGTGAATGATGTGTCTGCGTTGGGCGGCGTACACACGCTCAACCTGAGTGGCTGTGAACGAGTGGAGGAGGTTTCTGCATTGGGGCGCATACACACACTTTACCTGAGTGGCTGCGAACGAGTGGAGGACGTATCTGCATTGGGTAATGTTCACCCTCAGTCGTTGCCGGGGAGTGGAGGATGTGTCTGCATTGGGCGGCGTACACACACTTAACCTGAGTGGCAGCGAACTAGTGAAGGATGTATCTGCATTGGGTGGCGTACATACGCTCAATCTGAGTGACTGCCGTGGAGTGAAGGATGTTTCTGCATTGGGCGGCGCACATACGCTACGCCTCAGGCGCTGCCATGGTGTGAAAGATGTGTCTTCTTTGGGTAGTGTACATTTCCTTGACCTCAGTGGCTGCAAAGGACTGGTGGATGTATCTGCATTGGGTGGCGTACACACTCTGAACCTCAGTTGGTGTCATGGAGTGAAGGATGTGTTTGCCTTGGGATTCGTGCATACGCTCAACCTTAGTGGCTGCAAGGGAATGGATGTGTCTGCATTGGGCGGGGGGGAATACGCTCAATCTTAGTCGCTGCCACGGAGTAGAGGATGTGTCTGCATTGGGCGGCGTACATTCGCTCGATCTCAGTCGCTGTTGTGGAGTGTCGAGCTTGTCTGCACTGGGCGGCGTACACACGCTCAACCTGAGTGGCTTTTGGAAGGTGGTGGATGTGTCTGCTTTGCGTGGCGTCCATACGCTCAATCTCAGTGGCTGCTGGAAATATGACGAGGACTGAGCCTTTGGAGGCCCACTGCCGTGCTTGATCGGCCCTTCATTAAACAATTGTGTCGCTCAGTTGTGCGGGATTTCGGTGCACTGAGCTCACTCATTGCGGTCTGCGTTCTGTGTTAATAGTGACCGAGAGTGGACGGACATTGATGCTCACTCTGTCTACTGTACAAACCCCCCTTTGTAAAGCGTATGCGGTTGTTGTGCCGCGAAATCAAATTCAATCCGACTGTGTGCTTTTAGTGTGTAGTTTTCGTTTCTTTTCTTCTGCACCGTGATGAAAGTACCGCGATTTATAATAACTTGCCTGCACATAAGCAGATATAGACATATCCGACGGTGGGAAGTCACAGTAGTGATGCGCTACACTTGTAAGCAGGTTATATTTCAGTCACAGAGATGTCTCAATGCCAGCGCTGATGAGCTGATGCCGCTAGTGCTGGTTCGTGATGGTCATAACAAAGGAGCCAGGGCAGTGTGCCGATTGCTTGGAATCCAGACAGAATACGAGTGGAAAGTGGCCAGAGACAGCTGCCAGTCGGTTCAGTCGAGTGGCGCGCTAATAGATGAACGGGATGATGCGGTATGGAACAGCCGACGTGTACTCCTGCCACACTTTCTCACCATACTGTTTGCGGCAAATCGCATTGTCCGACATCTGCAATGTCAGTGTGGGGTGGTTGTTGTTGTGTTTATGTTTGTACGTCAGTGTGCGAGTGAGTCGCGTGCAGTCGAGCGAGACGAAATGTGTGCAAACACAACCTCAATATATGGCGAAAACTACTGATGCCGTTCACAAATGCAACGAAAAGCGATGTGAAATGTACACACAGTCACACCAAAGCACAGTAACACAACAGTCACGTGCGCATCAGTCTCCAACAAGTTATAAAACGGTTCACAAAAAGCCCATTTGCATCGATGCTTCGATTGCGTTGGTGAGTGCGTGACATAATTACTGGCATGGTTGCGTCAGGCAGCGACTGGTTTAGCAAAGGCCAGCACACACAAACACACAAACACACGCACACACACAGACGCCCACCTCTCGGGGAATGAGAAGGGCTGTCATGTATGCGGGATAGAGCCACGGCCACACGTGACCAAATCCGCAAGGAAGAGTGAGGGCGATGGCGGCGAGAATCTCCCCAAAGTAGTTAAAGTGCCTGTTATTTGTGTTTGTGTTTGTGTTTGTTTTTTGTTTGTGTGTTGTGTGTTAGTTAGTTTGCCTTTTGGGGGTCGGGGTAATACCGATAAACCGTGCGCGTGGGCACACATATGATACTTGCATCAGGAGCCATTATATTGCCACACAAATCGCCACATATGCATTCTATCCTATATATAAATACAAGTACGTATATACATAGCCATAAATATCTGGCAGCTTTTCCGCTCAATGCGTCCATGCAGTCCGCAATCATATGCAGTGAAACAATTAAGTTACTTCAATGGCCACGTCCCTACGGCTTTCCATCCATCACTGGCAAATCCACAACAATGAGATTGAGTTCTTACATACCTTGCCGCGCCCCAAAAGCCACTGCACAGGAGACGTCCATTGGCAACGCTCTTGGGCTTGAAAATGCCGAGGAAAGACGCGCTCGGATTTGTCTTGAACAGATATTTCTGGCGAATAAACAGGCGAACATTACAGCGACCGGCAGAAATAAGGAGAAATGAGGAGAATTGGCAGTGTTTGAAGGAGAAACAAGGAGAAATAAGGAAATGTGGCAGTGTTTGAAGGAGAAATAAGGAGAAATAAGGAAAAGTGGAAGTGTTTGAAGGAGAAATAAGGAGAAATAAGGAAAAGTGGAAGTGTTTGAAGGAGAAATAAGGAGAAATAAGGAAAAGTGGAAGTGTTTGAAGGAGAAATAAGGAGAAATAAGGAAAAGTGGAAGTGTTTGAAGGAGAAATAAGGAGAAATAAGGAAAAGTGGCAGTATTTGAAGGAGAAACAAGGAGAAATAAGGAGAAATAAGGAAAAGTGGCAGTGTTTGAAGGAGAAACAAGGAGAAATAAGGAGAAATAAATAAGGAGAAATGATAGTGTCTGGGTCCACACAGATAAGGACACTCAAAACGCGTGGGCACAATGTTCGACCTCCAGAGAAGAAATAAAGTGAGCGGCGGATTCGAACTCATGACGCGATAAACGCCGAAACCCACAGATCATTGACACAGCATGTCCGCACGCACTTCAAAGGCGGATGGTAATTGGTGGGCGTTTGTTAAAATGGACGCTTAGACATACCTGGTTGTTTGCACCGCGGAAAATACAGTAAGCGACGGCGTAGAGTCCCACGCATGCAAGGGCAATGTGCGGGTTCGCATCAAGGTACCTGAAAACCACAGACAGCGCAATTATTTTACCACAGGGAATTAACTCACATAACAACGACGTGGGTGTGTGACAAAAGAGGCCTCGTGGGAAATAAATAGGAAGCTTTACCGACAACAAAAACACTTAAAAAAGTGCTCAAAAAGAGCCGACGAGTTCAGTTGTGTACACTAATTCCTGTCCTCATGCGCACCCGAGTACACCGAGTGATTGTACTTTTCGGCCATTGTAGCATGGACACACTCTCTCTCTCGATTGTTGTGGAGTCCATGGGCACAGCCCGTAGAGCACCAACTTGAATCTTACATCTCTCTCAAGAGAGGCTATAGGCACTGGGCAGACACATGTGCACGATTAATGCAGAAACCACATTAAAACATGAGCATACGAGACATACACAAAACGCATGCAACACACCTGACGTTTTCGGCAGAGGGATCGAGCGTGAACCATGCGTGCATCGAGTACACAAACGGATAGAATACCATCTGTCCCCACACAAGCTTCCAGCCGAGATGCTCTGCCTTGACGTCGTACGTGTATAGCTGCACACGCTCGTTGTAGAGATAGTCAAACACAAACCAGCTGTTGCAGAGTACGTGCGCCGCCATCGCAGCAGACAGCCCAAAATAGGAAGGAGTGCTCGCAACAGCCTCACCGAGAGCGCCACTGCGCAGCCGAGGGAAGAGGCGAGGGTTCGAGTCCCGACACTCAGTATTGTTTCGTTCAAGTATGTCACAATATGGGCGCACTTCGATTGTACCCAACATAGTAAGCGTCATGAAGCAGACCAAACACACACACAACCTCACATGCGCGCGAACAGACACATACATCCTCACGACACACGCTCTATACTCACACAATTTGCACACACAACACCACGCACACACACACACACACATACACCCACCGACGGGCGGCGTGTTCGTGTGCGAGTGACAACACAACCAGGAGGAGGAGTGCACAACCGGCCTTTGGAAAGAACATTTTCAAATCAAACATCCGTCCAAACCGAGGGTTCAGCTCGCACCCTTCAACATAATCAAGACCGGTGTTGCCGTTGTGGGCGCTCTCTCCCCGCAGCCGCCCCTGCCATCCATAGCGGCAGGTGTGTAAGAATGCGTCAGTATGTCGTGATGTCATGATGCATGCGCGTGTGTGCTTGTGTGTGTGCTAGTGTACGTAAGTATGTGTATGCGTATCTGAGTGTGCAAGCATATATCTCTGCGTATGTGTGTGTCGTGTGTGTGCGTGTGTGTGCGTATATATATATATATATGTGTGTGTGTGTTCATATGCGTGCTTATATGTGTGTGCATGCATGCGGAAGCCGCAGAGGATATCAAGCATGATGTGTTTGGCATGCGAGCAGAATTAACACACCTTGATCAGCAAGACGGCAGCAAACACAAAGGCGAGAACGTTGCTGACTATTATGATACTGCGAATCTCATTGTAAATAAAGCTTCCAGGCAGTACTCCATAGTGAACAAGCGCAATGCATCCCGCGATTACAGCGGCGCCGACACGGAAGCCGTTGAGTTTGTACTGAAGTGTTTTTCCCTACATAGTAAGTGGCAAGACAAACATGGAAAGATCCAAAGCAAACAGACACAGACAGCCCCATTGTACAAGGGATGACCATTTATGAGACATAATCGACGTAAATTTATGCATCATGTCAATTGCAGACTCATACGTAAAACACTAATAGTGATACACTGAATATATTTTCTATACGCACACACACACGTGGATCACACACACACACACACACACGTGGATCACACACACACACACACACACACACACACACACACACACACGCGCACACACACACACACACACACACTCATACATACACACAAAGAGACCACACACACATACACACACACATACACATACACGCACGCACACACACACACTCATACATACACACCAGAGACCACACACATACACACATACACACACACACAGATCACACACAGACCACACACCTTTGGGTCCTTGAACCATCCCTGCACAATCTGACCGGGCATGATGGCAACACCAGCCGCAAAGATAGCATAGAATGCTAGCACGAATACTGCGCCTTCTGTCGAGGGCCTCAGAAGCGACCAATCAAAGCTGGCGAGCGCATCCATCTTGAATTCAATCAATTTTGAAATCACCACACTCAACGTTTGTAAGTGTTGCTCAAATCGCCGGAGAGCGCATAAAGCAATAGCCAAATGAATGGGCTCCTTTTCACACGCAAACATGTGTTGCCTTTGGCAGAAAATGCACGTCCTTTATGTCGCACGTGAGAGCAATATTGTGTGAGTGCGCGGCGCATGTGGAGGAGACCCGTCGCTCCGGCGTAGTACATGACAGCTGTTGTCCGGACTGATCAATTTTCAGTCTATCAGACTTAAAATTAGTCTGCAGTTTTTGACTGATTGGTTTATGTGTCAGCGGCCTCCGCCGGCCTCCGGGATCAGACGAATGCCCACTCTTTACTGAGATTTACATATTGTCTCCCTATCTTTCCCGCCTTTTGCACGATGGCACTGTCTGCATCTACTCTTTGATCAGTGCACCGGCGCACATTTGTGATGCCGGCACCCTCCCTGTACTGGTGCGGGGACTAGGCCGGCAGACGTGTGAGAGGCAGCTGAGAAGTCTGTCTGGAGTGCGTGCGCAGTGCTGTGTCTGGTGCAAGGGATGTGTTTGTTTGTGCGGATTGTGAGTGGACAGCGGAAAAGTGCGACAGTCACACGGGCAACACAAGTGGGCTCAGTCACCTCCCCACTCTCATGCAAGGCCACATTCAGCCAGTGTTGTCGCATAGGAAAAATGAGGCGTGACAGTGACTATTGACTGGCAATCAGAGGACTCGTCCAGTTCAATTCGTGTGAATGCCCATAATGTCAAACCTGACTGTGTGGAAGTATGCATATACTTATTAGTTAAAAAGTCGATATGTAACAAGGCAACTCGGACAACGCACGCGCACGCGTAAACGCAAATCACACACTGACAGCCCAATGCAGGGGAGACACACCACGCAGCGACACAAATACGCAATGACATACGACAGACAATGTCGGCACAGAGCAACGACGCAGCACTTCACAACAGCACAGGAGGGAGAGAAAAAAGCAAGTGATAGGGAGAGACAATAGCAACGGAGAACCGACGGAGATATGGCTGCAACTGAGGTACAATAACAGCGACGGATGGAGACAAGGAAGATGTAAGCAATGAAATAACAATACAGAGACAAATTATTAAACGCGCAATTGATGGGGGAGGGGAAAGCACACGCGCAACGCACGCAATCAGCAAAACAACAGATGCGATGTCACCGCATCAACACTGCAATGTGTGCACATCAAAGGAAGACGCGCGACAAAGCAAAGCGTCGGTCGCAGAGTGATGGTCAGACATACGGGAGAGCGCGGGGCAGCGGGGCGATGTTGCATGCCTACTCATAATCTGTCCATCGAACCAACGCTCTTGTGTCGCGACGCGCGTGTGATCGGCGTACTGTGCGAGTCGGCAAGAACAGCCTCGGACGACACGCTTCCCTCCAGATATCGCTTCCAGTACTTGTGGTTGCGAATCACGTTGATGTAAGGTTCTGGGTCGGTATAACGAGAGAGACAGAGGGCGAGATTCAAGTCAGTGATTAGCTGCTATGTCCATGGACTCCACAAGTGGATTGAGAGACAACACTTTTTGAAAAATCATGCCACAACGTATATACACACAACAAACATACACACACGAACAGAACTGTACCTTCAAAGCCAACGAAATCTGTAAACGATTTGAAGAGCGGCGACACAATGACCTCGATGAAACCGTTTTGGCACTTTGCGACGCACGGATTGAGCCTGTCCATGAACATTGAAATGGGCATTCCGAGCTCTCGCTCGCGGTCACCCTGGCGATAAAACTCCTCCATAATACGCGCAGTCCATCCGTCGTATATTGGCTTTGGCTTTGTTGGATTCGACACATCCGCGCACTTGATCGCCATGATCAGCAGCAGAAGGCGGTCCGCGTCGTCGTCGAGCGAGATCAGTCCGCTGTTGACGCGCGTCTTGAACTTGGCCAGGTGCTCAAAGTGCTGCGCCACGTCTGTCGAGAGAATAAGAGAGCATATCATCTTGCGGATAATCCTGAAGTCGGTCGTGTCCAGCATGCGCAGAATGTTCGCGTCGGGGTCCTGCAGCACCTTGAAGAAGGTTGCGCTGTGGTGGTTCTCGAGGACCGCCGTGTCGTTGTATAGAAGCGACAAATCGTGCGATGTCGAAATCAGAAAGCTGTTTGTTACTCCGGGATGGTCGAGGTCATGGGCGACGCACGCGAGGCATGCTGCGAGCATTTCCTGGGGACTAAACAGGTTCTTGAAGAGGCCGTTCTGGAAAAAGACGAACATCGCCTGCAGCACATCGGCCGCGTGCGTAGAGGTGTGGTAGACGGCGTTGTGGTTCATGTAGCCAGACTCGAGCGCGAGCAGAAACCGCTTCATCTGCGTCGGATCGATCGCAAACGACTCGAACAGACCCAGTTTGAACATGACCTCAAACGTCAGGGCACACAGCGGATGCCCCATTGTGGCCGTCTCAAGATCAAACATGTTGAAGTCCCAGCGGTTGATATGTTCTAGTGCGGCAGAGACCTCCGTGGCCTCGTGCGTGCCGTCCCCGCGCCCCCGGTCCCCGCTCATCGATCCCCCATTCGACACCGTCACGCTCACGCTCGCCATGCTCTGGTCCTTGAACGCAGATGTCCGCCGCCCCCGCCCCCGCATCTTCTTGTCGGGCATGAGGCGCGTCATGAGCAAGTTGTCGAGAAACTGCACCGTCTCCAGACCGATATTATGGTCCGCAGTGATGGGCTCGAGCTCAGGCTGGTACATGTTGTTTGCGATGAGCGCATCCTCGACAATCTTAAGCTCTGCGGTTAGGGCCTCCCCCTTCAGCCTGTTGTGGCGGATGTTCTCAATGACCTTCATTGCCTTTGCAATCGGGCCGTCCAGATCGAGCGCGGGATCGGCGGCGGGCGCCAACGGCTGCACACGTGACGCCATCTTGCGCGCATACCGCACGGCGAAAAAGGCCGCGCACACTGCCCCGAGGATGACTGTGCCGCAGACAGCGACGACGGCCGCAACAATTGTGACAATGTTTGAGCTCGACGTCGTCGACACTGCCTCGCTGCATGCTTCACCCTTCCATCCGACAAAGCACACGCACACTCCAACGCGATTGATCTTCGTGCAGCGTCCCCCGGTGAGCGAGCACACAGGAAGGCATATGGCGTCGCTGGGCACAGTCCCTGTTGAGCCTTGTCCCCATACTATTGTCTTGTTGCTTTCGTACGACACGCGGAAGTCGTCGAGGGAATCGACGGTGCCAAACGACTCAACGCCATCCATGCCGGGCGGATGATTGATGAGAAGGTATTTGCCGAGACGCTCGCCGTTCTTTAGGGCCACGCGCCCTGTCGATCCGTTGAAAGTGATGCTGTGTGTGTGTGTGTGTGTGTGCGTGTGTGTGCGTGTCAGTGTGGCGAATGGGTGATTAGGACGCATCATGGAAACGGGAATAAGTATAGAGTGAATGCTCCAATGACAGCCTATTGCATATGTCTCTCCGTTCTTTAACCACACAAAGCAACCGTTCCACTGCACAATATCATCCCAACAGTAGGATTAGGGTATACGCATGCTCGCATTCACACAGAGAATGCATGCATCTAGTCAAGACATTGCGTTGTCTCCGTGACGCAGACTCCGCGCATGCGCACGCTGACACAATGGTACCAAATTAATGAGTGAAACCACATTGCGCCGCCCGCCCTTACTTGTTCATGATCGAATACAGCTGCGAGACGTTGGCTGGGAGGGACAGGCCGCCGACACTCGCAAACTTGGACAGTCCCGCGGCAACCGCAATGACCGTGTCATACATATATGCTTGATATGGACTGTACAGCTCTCTCTTCGCGGGATCAAACTGCACCAGGCGTGACGCATTCGCCGCCTGAAATGCCGTCATCTCGTCAAGCATTTGCTCATACGCACGACCGCCGCCATAAAATGGGAGAATGCCGAGAATGCCTCCCTGGAAATTGATCAGGCCTGTGTGTGTGTGTGTGTGTGTGTGTGTGTGTTGAAACGACCAGCAAGCGTTTAAGCATCAACAGTATTTGGAAAGGGCGCGTCATCTCACTCAACGTCCCAATCAAACAGAGAGTGTGTGAAACACAACAAGACCACACACACAAACGCACCGAGTTCCCTGAAGACCGAAGAGTAAAGCCACCCGTCCGTTCCTATGTACACGTAGTCCTTGGTCGCCATCCCTTCCGCTTGAAATGCGAGCAGAATCGACTTGGCAAGCTCCGTAAAGGTAATGACGAGAATGATCTTTGCGCCCGACTGCTTAATTGCGCGCACTTGCTCGGTGGGATCTCCACTCCGCGCCACTTGCTGCGTCTGCACAATGGTGATGTTCATCGACAAGGCCACAGTCCTGAACTTCGCGGTGAGCGGCTTGGCGTAGTCGTCGTCCGCAATAATTGCAGCAACCGAGTCCCAGCCCAGTGAGCGCACGAGGTAGGCGAGCGCCGTGCCCTGCTGTCCGTCCGCGGGAACAAACCGCATGAACGTCGGATACAGTGTGCGATCCTCAAGCGCAGTGCTCGTCGAACTCGCCGATATTTGCATCTTTCCGACGCCGGAAAGGTAAAAATTTGCGAGCATTGAACAGGCGGACCAGTCGGCACCAATGACAAGGTCGACGTTTTCCTGCTGATCGAGCGCAATCACTCCAAAGAGCGCCACTTGCTGGTCCGATCCCTCGTTGCGCCGGACAACCTCCAATGTGATGTTTGTGGAAAGCACAGATCGCACAAGCGACGAGTTGCGCGAGTTGATCAAACCCACAAGCATGTCAACAAGATCTCCCTGCTCCAGTCCATACACGCCAACGAGAGGATCCGCGGGGACGGAAAATGGGTACAGCAGCCCAACCTTAAAATGATTGGGGGCTGCCGTCGCAGCGCCACACAACGACGATGCACACACACAAGCAAACAGCAGGAATGCGGCCCATGCGCTTGCGGAGTGTATTCGTCGCGCAGTTGGAAGTGTCCGCGACATTGACGTCCCGCGGGAGGATGGCGTCAGCGAGGGCGGCGCGATAAGCGCATGTGACACAATGCGTCGCCGTGGTACATACGTGTGGAACGTAAAAGACTTCGCGTCGTCATTATCACATGCTATTGTTTGACCCTCGTAGTGACAAGGTAGCAATGCATCTACGATGCTCACGCCAGAATCTTCGCCGAAGCAGTTCCTTCGGGACGACGCCATCTTCACACGAATTGCGCGCTTGTGTTGCCGTGCTTATGTCTGTCTTCACCGCCACATGAGACAGAGGTGGGATACAAAGGCACCCCGTCACTTCATCGCATCCATGTCGTGACGGGAAATGAAGATTACAGTGATTACAATGTATCCGTAGCGCCACTCGGTTCCGATGAGCGTCGATAACGAATTTTAAAAAGGCACAATAAAGAATTAATGAAAAAAAGGGTTGATCGTGTTGTCTGCAGGCGGTAAATTATCGGTAACTTTGAATCTTTTACGATTATGATATAGAGGGCGCTGCCGCATGTATTATAGTGTGTGTGTGTGTATGTGTGTGTGTATGTGTGTGTGTACTTCCTGAGCGAGCGCCGTCGGGGTGTCGGAGGCGTGATGACTACCACTGCCACGATACTGTAACAGGCGAGTCGTACCCATGCACGCACACCGTATTACCAATGTACGACACCAAACACCGCCATCGACCAAAGTGACCTTCCTCCCTCACACTCATCAACGTATATTGTATATTGAAGTTAAACACTTCTACTTATCCCCCTATTTTCTGGTTTGATTTAACAAATTTTTATTTGGTATTGATTTTTGAATCAAAAATTTGACAAATGCAACAAATTTCCCGGGAATTGCGATAAGTACCTTTTTTCAAATTCCCCCACAGTCTGTGTGAAATAAAGGCGTTTCCCATACAATGCTCATAGTGAGTGGTGGACGCGAATTAAATTTAGTGGGAATCGGGGAACCGGACAACGCATTCCCCTGGCAACGATAGATGGGGGGACCCCTCCACACACACACACACACACACACAAACACACACACACACACACGACGCTCGCACGGTCACGTTATACACTCTCGATTTTTGTTTAGAAATGGTTGTACTAATCACTCCCTATATGGAGTCCACCTACAATACTTAGAAGAAAATAGAGTGAGAAAATTGCAAGGGTGCAATCGATAATTGACAGGGACACTGTTGTCCTATATATTTGAATGAATGGGATGGGTATGCTGTACATGATGAGAGACATGTGTAGTGCAAATGCACTCGCACACTCAGCGAATCTAAACAGGGGACGCCATCAAGAGGGCATTCGTTTGTATGGTAAGACGTGGTTGTTTTCCAATATTACAACTGCAAGGAAAGACTTCAAGGCAGAGATCCATCGGCTTCAACAATAGACTGCAAAAACACACAGCGAGAGAAAGAGAGAGACAGAAACAACAGACAAAAGCAGGACGACTGGATAGGAGTCACGCAGCACTTTAACGAAGTCAGTCTCACAGCCACAGACTGAACAAACCAGAGATGAGAGATGAGAGCGAGACAGCAAATGTGGCCTACGCACGCCCACTGTATTACAGAGACGAAGAGATAAGACAGGATGATCGTAAGATACAAAACAAAAAAAAACTAAACAGACGGAACGCTACAGAACACGCGAAGCAGCAAAAGGGGGTTGGAGTTTGGGTTGGGGTTGGGAAAAGCTCCTCGTATGAGCCCACGCACAGTCAGACAGTCAGTCGGCAGTGTGTCTGTCTGCCAGTGGAGGGTCCCGCCGAGATGCAATCAATCGCTGCGCGGACGTGGATGGATTGGAGAAAGAGTGGTCAACACTCAGTGCGAAAAAGGTGGCGAGAAACAAAAAATGCGCGCAGCAGGCCACAGTGGGCAACCCTCAAGAACTACGCAGAGTGAATGCTATTCCAATCGTGAGCGAGGAGTAAGAAACACTCTTAAGTGACGCATGGGGTCAAGTCAGTGTCTTGCGTCTTGGAGACTCCATTCGACAATTTGTTTGTAAGAGAAGTGTGGCCCATCCACCAAAACTAAAAGTAAAACGACGGAAAAACAGAAAATAAAATGCGAATTGCAGTCTACAACACCACAAAGTACGCCATTGCGGAGATAAACT
The DNA here is from genome assembly GCA_943704495.1 of Pigoraptor chileana. Classification (NCBI taxonomy): domain Eukaryota; class Filasterea; order Ministeriida; family Capsasporidae; genus Pigoraptor; species Pigoraptor chileana. The sequence goes on along the minus strand of CALSCR010003063.1, from coordinate 5,516 downwards.
CACCGAGCAGGCTCATCGTCAGCACGACGGGGCGACGGCGACCGTTCACGGCGGGGAGCGGGTGAGGGAGAGCGGGCGCGGCGCGGCGCGGGGGAGGGGGAGCGAGCGCGGCGGGGAGACGGGCTCCTGGAATGATAATGCACACACACCGCAGACAAACACACAGGGCAGGGACGGAGCGTTGATACAGGGAATCAGCTCAAGGTAGATACAAGATACAAATATCAGACTGCGTTTGCATCCACACAACACACACACACTTCTACAATATATTCTGCACTAACGCAAATCACAAAATACACAAATCACATGGGCACACACTTGCGGCGGGCGTCGGGGGAAGGGCTGCGGCGGGTCGAGCGACGGCGGGGGGACCGAGAGCGGTCACGCGCGGGGCTGCGGCTGCGGCTGCGGCGGCGAGGCGGCGACCTGATTGGCAGTGGTTTGGCAGTGGATTGGGGCCACACAACATACACGACGTTAGTGTAACAGCATTATAACAAGCAATAAGCACGCAATAAAAACAAACTGCAGAAAACACACACGAAAAAAGTATTAATAATTATAAGAACTCTGGAGGCGCTGTGGCGTTTATCCCCATAAAGAAGACGAAGAGATGTAGGACTCAAGTCAGTGTCTTAGGGTTGTGCACTAAAGACAAAGACGACAGAGATAGAGAAAAAGGGAGAGTTAAGAAGGAAAAAGCGCTCTCACTTACCGCGAGCGGCGCCTGTCGCGGCCGCCATCGCGGCCGCCATCACGACCGCCGTCGCGATCACGGCCACCTCCCGTGCAATCACGTGCCCAGTGTCCAGACTTACCACAGCTGCAAAATCGATGCAAAGTGGCAGGGGCAGAGACGGCAACAGCGCGAGATGAGAAGAATGGGACATCAACGGCACGCACGGGACCACATGTTCACATACATTTGAAAATAATAGACAGATTTCTTCCTTCCCTCCTCCTCAAACACACACACACACACACAGACAGGACTGCCCACCGGAAGCAGTCGTCGGATTCGGCCTTGCGGCCAGGACCACGAGCCCACTCGATAGCCAACCGCGCGCCAAGAAGGTCGCGCCCGTTCTCCTTCCTCAGCGCATCCTGATGGGTTTCGTGCAATGTTTGTGTTGTTGTTGTTGTTGTTGTTATTGTCGTTGCAAGGGGGAAAGAAAAAGAAACACTAGTAAGTTCATAAGCCACAAAAAAGAAAACAATGGAGAAAAGAAAACACACTGGATGATGTCAGGCAAGCATCTCACAGCGGAACCCAAAAGACACCAAATCGGTCCAATTGTTGCTCATGCACACCGCAACACACAAACAACAACACAGCCACGTGCAAACAAACACCGACATGGGCCAGGCGGGGGGCGGCGGGCGGGCTAGACGGCACAGACACGGCACGGGTGGCAACGACAACGGAGGAGACGATGCACAAGCGGTCATCCATCCGACATTATGTGGGGGAGGAGGCTAGCTGGGCGCGGGCCGGCACGGGAGGGTGGCAACGGCGGCAGTGCGGGACTGACAGACAGACAGAAAGACAGAGACTGACGATGGCGGGCGAGCGGGGCAACACTCGTACGGCGGTGGCTACGAGCGGCATCGCCATGGGGCAGCCTCGGCGGAAGAGGCGCACTCTCCACATCCATGCAAGGGCAAAACGAATATAACCGCACACATACGCACAGACGTGCACGCTTATTGACGAAGCGATGAATTGTAGTCGTTTCCCGCGCGCCAAAAGTATTATGGAGACAATAAAATTGTTCCGAAGACTAAAAGAAAAAAGAAACACAGAAATTCATCCGGTGCTGACACGGACTCCTGGCGTGATCGGGCACAGGAAATGTAGAGGGACAGGACTGCGCACCTCAGCATCGCGCTTGTCGTCGTATTCGACAAATCCAAAGCTGTGATTGTGTCCTGATTTGACGTCGCAACGGGTGATCTTTCCGTACTTGGCAAAGATGGGCTCAAGATCGCTCACACGGGTCGACTGCGCCAGGCGGCCGATGAAGAGAGACATGATTGAGAGCCGAAAAAAAAGTTGACTTTTCGCTTTTTGTTGGTTCGTTAACAATTTCCTTGTCCAAAGCAAAAATCGCAGTCCAAAACAATCAACAAAGAAACTAGATTTGAATAAATTTCGGCGTTGAATCTGTACATCAATGTCATTAAGCTGTAGCCTGTATCCACACTTCGAAACAGTGCCGACACGATAGCGTAAGATAGCGAATGTGTGCACAAACGCACACAAACGCACATACGCACACACACTGACACAGACACTCGACCGACCGACCGCCACGGCTGACGACACCGTCTTTCCATAGTGAAGTGTGGCCACATGGACCAGGGTGCGCTCATGCCTTATCGGCATATTAGGCGTCTTAATTTCCCTTATTGTATATTATAAGCTACATGTATTGCTATATATGACATATTCAGATGAGAATAGTCACATATAATACAGCAGTCTTAATTTTGACCATTTTGGGTATTATTAGGATTCTATTTTTACATTTTGCGTCGTGCCTCGTTTCCTTTTTTAGAACCACACATGCGAAGTGGGTACATCAACCACATTGGAGTTCTTCAGTTGCCCATACAAGCGCATCTTTACCGTCGCAAAGCACTTTTAAACTAAGGGAGAAGGCGCAAGAGTATAGGGCATGGAAATAGTGCCGGTGGATGAAGCAGATGACATTTGATTCCTTTTGAGCATCTTCATTTTTGCTGTTTGTCTGGGTGAATCGCTTTGTGATTTGCTTGTGATTCTCGTGGCAAGGTTTGTCCGTGTCTCGTTGCGTAGCATGCCCACATTGTTCGTTTGCTGCTGGTGTCTGTATGTATGTGCACCACTACTGCTAAGCGCATCGTCTTGAGTGCATACACTTTTGATGGCGGAGCCCCTATTATTGGCTTAATTTAGTATCGCTTCCATCGCAGAGTGCCTTTTGGAGAGCATGACCGTACGTATCGAAAGGGCTGACTAGAGAGGTGAATGCTCAGTTGCTCACATCGATTGGTGGAGCGTGTTCGCCTAACTTTGTCTGTACTTTCACATATCTTACCGCGCACATCTCTCCTGTCATTTCTCGGTGTGGTTCAGACAATTGACAGATTTATCGTCGCGAAAATGGCGACCGTGAGCACCCGGGGAGGTGTTGACGGCGGTGCGAGCGAATCGCTTTCGTGTGCGCACACACCCGCCGCGTCGCCGGCATCCTCAGTCCCTTTGCAGTCCACGCAGACGACTCAGACAACTCAGACTGCACCAGGAAAGCCCGCCGAAGTATGCACATTCTCACTCAACTGCCGGTGCGGATTGTCACGGAAGGATCACCTTGTGAGGCAGTTTGAGGGCTACAGTGCGTTTATGTCGGCGCGCTTGTCGCTGCAGAGCAAACTTGGTCCACAGCCGCCGCATCTTGAGGGGTCCGTGCCTGCGACCGCCATCATGCAGCAGCAGGCAGTGTCCGTAGCGGCACCCGCACAGCAGAGCATAGGTAAGGCGGCGTGGCCGGCCATCGAGCACTTTCTGACGAGCACGTACGGCGTTCAGAAATTTTGCATTGTTTGTGGCACTGAAAATGGACGCGCCACGGCAGTGGGTACTACCGCCACCCCAACAGCAACGCAGGCAGCCAATTCAGCGGCAAATGCTGCATCGCCTACAACGAATACAGGCGACGACACCGCTGTAGCAGCGAGTGCAGCGGTCTCCTCCGTTGCCCCGGTGACAGGCGTGTCTGCGTCTCCCGTGTGCTCCCGTTGCCAGACACTCATTGAGAACGATGACAGCATATTTACGGCAACACTCCGTGCGGGCGGGAATCCCGGGGGAGTGAATGCGCTCCTCGGTGCCTCCAATGCAGGTGCCCCGACTACTGCAGGCTGTGTTGGTGGATCGCCGGCACCGGGTGTCGTGTCGTCAACACCCCCGTCCGTGTCGAGTGGGACACGCCTGCCGCTGTCCCAGATGCAGCTGGCACGCCCGTCAACAGTTCGTGATGCAATTGCCGCTGGCGCTTATTCCCGGCCCGACGGAAAGGACGACGAGGCAATGCTCTCTGGCGACGCCGCATCTTCCGTTGGGATGGACGCGTACGAGGACGGCGAGGGACCCGACTATTATCCGCAGCCGTTTGTGTACAGGGCGGAAGGCGGTGTGAGCGGGCAGCAGTCGGCGTCGAATGCGTCGCAGCAGCAGAGCCAGCCGGCCCCGCGCATGCCATCGCCGCTTGCAATGTACGCCGGGGCAGACGAGACGCCGAGTGAGGACCACCGCCTTCATCTCGCGTGGATGCTGTTTCGCGATGTGTTGCGGTCAGTATATCGGTCGCGGTCGCCGCAGGAGCTCGACAATGCTGCGTGGCTGCTGTCGAAAGCGGAGACGGCGGCAATAGTGGGCAGGTGTGTGGGGAAAGGCCTAGGGAATTAGCGTATCTATACGTGTCCATGTGAGCGTCTGTGAGGGTGTGCGAGGGTATATGTATGCGTCTGTGAAGGTATATCTAGTGTATGCGAGGGTATGTTAGGGTATATGTGTGCGTTTGTGCGGGTGTATGTGGTATGTGAGGGTAGGCGAGTGCAAGAGCAAAGCCCTCTGTTTGTTCGTTGCTCTTCTTGGTCCCTTCTCGTGTGACTGGGACTGACTCTTGCGCTGACGTCACCAGGCTGTCATCACGTGACTCTGCGGGTCTGTTGCGTCGCCTGGAATTGGAGACGCGCGATTGGCTCATTGAGTTGCGGGCGCGCCTTGTCGATCAGGTGGTGGTCACGGACTCTGTGTGCTGTTTATTGTCGCATAGGAAAGAAGACTGCGTCGGCGATGGGCACAGCCAGTGTTTGTTTGGCCACTGTGCATCAAACTTAATCAAAAAAGAGGGAGAGGCAGATAGAGAAGTTGGAGTTGAAAGCGAGTGGGATCACATACTTGTTTATGTGATTGCGCGTGTTAATTGTCGGCGACCTTGTGCTTGTGGCTGTCTCTTTTGCCGCTGTAGTCCGTGTTGGTATGTTTATCCTGCAAGGAGTGTGCGTGGAATGTGAGCAAATGCTGATCTTACTTGTTTGCCTTTTACTACGATGCACAGTTGTGGCGACAATCTGGGTCCAGTCGTGCGAGAGACTTTATCCTCTCGCTTATGAACTCATATGCCGAATGCAATGCGAAGGCTGCAAGGTGCGTATTTTATCTTCAGTGTGTGTCTGTGTTTGTGTCTGTGAGTGTGTTTGTGGTTGTGTTTGTGTTGATCCAAGTGAAGTTGGCATGTGATCACTCTGTTGGAAAGAGAAGCGGCTATTTGAAAATGACTTGAGGAATCGCTTTGTTTATCACTGTAACCTTTACCGTTTGCGATGGTTTTCTGATACAAACTGCACACTGATGCATACACGCACTCACATGCACACACCCCACATGCACTCACACACACACACACACACACACACACACACACACACACACACACACACACACACACACACACACACACACACAC
>CALSCR010003059.1:0-17399 GCA_943704495.1 Pigoraptor chileana | reverse complement strand
AGTGCCTTGAGGACGGCAACACGCGCGTCAAACCGCTTCATTCCCTATTAATCAAACAAAGCACGCACAAACACAACCACATACACACACAACCACATACACACACAACCACAAGCAAACAATTCACAATGTGAGCGACAGTGTCCTCCATTCTGTAAATAAGAGACGAGGCACTGAACCGTCACGTGCGTGTGGATGGGATTGGCGCACCTGGAACTGCGCGCAATAGTCGTTGATTGTGCCGTCGTCGTTGAGAATGTTGACGACGGGGAGGTTGTGGCGCACGCCGACCTCAAAGTCATTGAAGTCGTGCCCGGGGGTGATCTTCACCGCACCTGCGATGGAAGCAAGCACACACCACACACACACACACACACACACACAGGTTTTTTACGGAAGCAATTAAGTTAGTTTCTAATCTATCTTGCAGCCATCCATAGACTCAGAATACTTGCAAGGAAGAGCAGAATTTGAAAGAGTTTGATTGGCATGACATGGTGAAGTGGGCGCACATCCCATGGATACGCACCAGTGCCAAACGCGGGGTCCACAAAGCTGTCGGCAATGATGGGAATGGTGTGTCCCGTGAACGGATGGCTGACGCGCTTGCCGTGGAGATGCTGCGGACGCGCGTGGCATCGGCCGAAATTGTGCACGGGAATTACAAAACGGATCTCAGGCAACGCACTCACGCACTCACGAACAGAGACGGTGACAGAGATACATACACAGGCATATGCACAGACAAAGACAGATAAAAAAGTACAGTTCACAAATCACAAGTGCCTAAACGGCAAGTGTGATTGAAAACAAAGTTCCAGGGGAAGCAAACTGACCGTGTAGCGTGCGTCCTCTGGGTGGACGGCGACTGCAGTGTCTCCGAGCATGGTCTCAATACGTGTCGTGGCAACGACAATCTCCTCCTCTGCACAATTCCAATTGAAAATGACACAATTGTGGTTACTCGCAAGTAGAAAACATGAACAATATTCCACGCACACTTTTATCATCTATCACAATCAAAGAAATTCGCAATGCGAGTGCAATGACCACGCCACTCACCAGAGCCTTCAACCTTGTAGGCAAAGGACGTGAGGGTGCCAAACTCATACTTGCGGTCGCCGTGGCCAGGGACGGTCATGAGTGTACGCCCAGTGAGCTCCTTCTTGTCAACCTGCAATGAGTACGTGTATGTGTGTGTGTGTGAGAAAGAGAGATTGTGTGTGTGTAGGAGAGAAGGAGAGAAGAGTAAGAAAACAGTTCAGCTGCTGCACTCATCAAATGTGAACACCCAATCACTCGATTCAGGCATGTGCGTTCATTGGGTGAGTGTATCTGTCTGTCTGTGTGTGTATGTGTGTGTGTGAAGAGAGTGTGAGTGAGAGAGTGAGAGAGATCTCGCTGAAGACACGCATTCATCTAGTGAATGTATGCGTGCAGCTGAAACAAGCACCACCCAAACAGCAGTGTGTGCGGCACTCGCAGAGTGCAGACAGACTGCTATCGCCATAAAGGAAAGGGATATATCACCTCGAGGTCAGAGATGGCCGACTTGAGTGTGCAGCACCAGTTGACGAGGCGGTTGGCGCGATAGATCTTCTTTGTTTGGTGAAGGCGCACAAATGCCTCCTGGACGGCGCGGCTCAGCTTCTGTGGTTACCACGGGTGCGTGATGTGTGTGTACGTGGCGTGTGCGTGGTGTGCGTGGTGTGTGCGTGGTGTGTGTTGTGGTGGAGCGTATACGTCAGGATAATGCACTTGACATCACAAACTATCTCACCATTTCACACAAGATAGTCGTGACACAAAGTGCACGCACACACACGCGCACATTCGGCGCCCAAATGGTAGCATGCACCCGACACCAACAAACAGCACAACAACAGCCAGAACCAATCACCATCCACAAGTACCACGGCCATGCACGAATGAACCATTGCCCATACATCCACGCATCCCAAACAACACAACCGCCCATCAGTGCAATGAAGTGACTGCAGAGGGAAGGCGGAACGTAAACCCACGGGATCCATTGTGAAGCATGCACGGTCCCAGTCCAGCGACGATCCCAGCTTGCGGAGCTGCGAGTAGATGCGGTCGCCGTATGTCTCCTTCCACTTCCACACCTCGGCCACGAAATTCTCCCTTCCGAGGTCATGGCGGGTTTTGCCCTGCTCGCGCGCCAGCTTCTTCTCCACAACGACCTGTGCGATTATGTGTATTGTATGCTCAGTGTGAGCACAAATATCCTACAGATGGACGAACAGGTCACACGCTTACAGCGTATGCAACATTCACCGTCCTTTCAATGTGAAATCTCATACACATGCACAAGAGCAATATAGCAATCTTCTCCTCGGTGCATTTGGGGCGACAATTCTTGCAGTCTGCATATATGCGCCCAACATAGCAAGCATCGCATCTTTACCTGGGTAGCAATACCGGCGTGATCGGTGCCGGGGTTCCACAAGCACATGTCGCCCTTCATACGGTGCCTGAAATTCAACGAGCATATGCAGACATCAACATGGGCGCGGCGCACAATGGACACAAGGTCAGCAACCACCCAAGCAACAAAAAACGAGGACCAACAAGCACAACAGAAACCAACAATGACCAGAATCCAAACACACCAGCGGGTGATGCAGTCCTCGATCGAGTTGGTGAGAGCGTGTCCGATGTGGAGAGCGCCGGTGACATTGGGCGGCGGAATGGCCATCATGAAGACCTTCTTGCCCTTCTTCTCGTAGCTCTCCCTAAGCGACTTCTCGGGATACTCAGGCTTGAAAAACCCGCTCTTCTCCCACCAATCGTACCACGCAGACTCAACGGCAAACGGGTTGTAGCTCTCTGCCATCGGCCCGCTCATGTCTGCAGACGACCGCCCGCCACGACAGTGCATTCAAGTGGAGAGATACTTTAAACGTTAGCGATTGCACACTCAGACATTCCGCCAAATGACAAGTACCATTTCAAAAGAAGCCTTACCCTTGTGCTCTCCCTTGGGCGTAGTGTTGACAAACTCGGGCTCGACTTTCTTCTCCTTCTTCTTGTCAACCTTCGGCTTGGCCTGCAACACAACAGCAAGAAATGGCACTCCCCTCGTCAGTTGTACTCCCAGACAGGATTCAACTGCACACCGACTATGCCAACACGCCACCACGCCAACATGATCAAGTTCGCACGAAGTACGCCCTGCACAAACTTGCAGCCACATGCCACGCACACACGCCCAAGTCCGGCCAACTGCGGCGACACTCACATCAGACGGGCTGGCATCCTTGGCCTTTGCAGCCTTTTCGGCCTCAGCCGCCTTATTTGCCGCCTGCTTCTTCGCAAACTTCTCAAGCTTCTCCCTCTTCTTCAGCTCATTTTTCGACATCTGCTTGGTCTCTCCAGTGATAGGATCGACAAAGGTTATTGACGCCGCATCGTCGGCGGAGCTCCCCGCTGCGTCGGCCATCCTCGGCTCAAGCGATGATTGCGCAAAGCGTAACAAGCACAAGTAACAACACTAATTATTATTCACATCAGAGAACTTTAGCGTCTTCAATTCTCCTTCTATTGGCCGCTTTTGCTTTCACTTGCAAGTCAAGGGTACTACCCTTGTTGCAAGTGCAGTCGCAGCAGATGTGTGGCATCTGCTGCGTGCACACATCTGCTGCGTGGTCAGCGGCTGACTGACCGCACGGCACATGGCCCGTTTCGTTGCGTCATGTGATGAAACCCACGTCATAGTCCACTTATATACCACATATATGGTAACAATGACCCTGCTTCAAAATATCCATATATGGTTATTTACAGACATATTGTTATTAATAGCAACTCTGGTGGATTGACAGCTGTTGTCACACACCCAGAGTGACTGCACATTGTATCGGTCCTGCGGTCGTATTGACTGAATCTGCGGATGCTTCCAAGACCGTCATCGAACTCTTCGCAAGTTTCGAAAGGGACATATAAAAATTGCGCGCATGCGTGTGTATTATGTATGTATGTATGTGTGCGTGTGTGTCGGCGCAAATGGCGGCCCTGGCGGCGAGTGATTGAGGGGTCGCACACACTGCATCCTACGCTTAACTTGTCGAAAAAGCACTGAATTCCACGGTATTTGCGCTGTCCTTGGGGCTGTCGCGCGACGTAACAGTGCGCATACACATATAACCAGCTCCCATCCGCTTGTACACACGATCTTCTGCGCTGTGTACAATTCTGGGAAGGTCGTTCTGCAGCGTCGATCCCCTAGTACTTTTCCAGTAATCATCGCATCGCAATTACAGGACTAGCGATCGTCGACACAATTTCTTTCAGTTGTCGTACTGCCTCGCCTCGGCAAAGTAGAAGATGGCCACGGAAGCCTCCGAGCTACCGCAGCATGCTGGAGAGCATATAACAGTAACAACGCCGGATGGAGACACAGCTTCAACGTATCATGCTGGGGACCTTATAACGGTAACAACGCCCGATGGAGACACCGCATCAATCATGTCGGGTGTTTCATCGATGGGCGCGAGCGATCGGAGCGAAAAGCCCCTGTATCAACCGTCGCCTCTGCGTGGGGCTGGGTATGGGTGGGGACTTGGCTGGCGAGATCAAGCAGGAATTCCACGGCAACGCATGAATGTCGATGATGCAGACAAGGCTTCGATAATTGATGAGAAGGAAGGTCTGGAGAATCCATCGTTTGCGTTTCTGCTCAAATACCACGGTGCATTGGGTGTTGGCGAAAGGGGGACAAAGGCGCGCGACTCGGCGGTTGCAATCATCGATCAGCTCAAGGCGGTGAAGGGCAGACCGGTTCGCCTGCAGGTTGATATCAACGAAATTGTTATCCTGAGCTCCACGTCCGGCGTCGTTGCAAAGTACGCCGTATGCTCTGTCGCCACGTGTACAATGTCTGACGACCAGACGTATGTGGCGTTCATCGGTACGGAAGATGGCCGCGCCTGCCTAAGTCGGCATAACAGTATGAGCTCAGATATTGGGGGCGAATCTGATGCCACAAAGATGCGCACGTCGTCGACCGAAGCATTTACAATAGAGAAGAGCGCGGCGATACACACATGTCACGTGTTCAGCAACGAATCTGGTGGATCGACAGTCGGTGTCGCCCGTGCTCTCGCCGTCCTCTTTCGGGCTGCGTACAAGAATTTTGTGACGCGCGCAAAGGATCGCGATGTCGCAGTTGGGTACACGGGGCTGCACTGGGCTGCAAAGGCCGGGCAAGAGAACCTGGTGTCAATGTGGCTGCGCGCGGGCGCCGACGTCAACGCTCGATCAAGAGGGGGGTATACGCCACTGCACCTGGCGGCACTGCACAACCACATTCCCGTCATCAAAATGCTTCTGGCGGCGGGTGGCGATCCATCGGCGCTTGACCACGGCGGGCGTTCCCCAAAGGACCTTGTTCCGCTGGTTGCTAGGCAGCCGCAGCAACGGCCGAATCCATCGCAAAAGTCACTCTCGGCAAATCCGCCTGCAGCAGGTGGGCGCACTGCACACGTGACGCACTTTGTTGTTGTGATTGGTGTTTTGGTTGGTGTGTGATCTGTGTATGTTTTGTTTTTGCATCTTTGAGTGACACGGTGTATGTGTGTGTGTGTGTGGCTTGCGCTTTTGCTTTGCCGGTTGGTTGGTTGGTTGTTTTGATGATGATGATGATGATGTGTGTGTGTGTGTGTGTGTTGTTTGTACAACGAGTCATGTTCATGATTGTTGTCGTTTTGTGCGCTTTCTGCGTGGCTTGATGATACCTCTGTCTAAATGGGCGACAGGGGAAGCGATGGGGGGTGCGCATCGCATGCGTTTTCAATCAACTTACCCAACGAACAGCATCATTCGCCTTGCACCACACACAGTCCCGCACTCTCTTAATCTTAATGTGCACTGCCACAACATTGATTGATTCGCCTCCCTCCAAACACAGCCTCTGCATCGCCCTCGGAGCGAAGGCAACCGCTAGTCACTATCCGCTCGGGTACATTTGACGGTGGGATCAAGCAGACAGCCATCGAGAGTGTGTCTCCGGCATCGAACAGGCCCGAGGAGTACCAGATGCGGCGGATGACCACGGTGGCGAGCACAAGTAGGCTGTCGGACGACGTGCGTGCGCGCACCGCATCGTTTGCAGGGAAACCGTCGAGTCCGCTGTCGAGCCCTCGATCGATGAGCTTTCTCGGCGGAAAGAAAAAGTCAGAGTGGGTTGCTGTTGCGCGTGCACAGCAGGTTGTCAAAGGGACGGATAGCGCGCCCGGAACGCCTGTGACGGCACGAAAGGGCGGTGATGAGCATTCACCAAAGGGCGGTGATGAGCATTCACCAAAGGGCGGTGATGAGCTGTCACCAAAGGGCGGTGATGAGCAGTCACCAGAGGGCGATGGGCACGGGCACTCAGCGACGGCGGTTGCGAGAGACGATGCTGCTGCTGCTGCTGCTGCTGCTGCTGCTGGCGTGGATGCGGGCGTGGACAGTGCTTCATCTGAAACGGACGCAGAGAAGAGCGTTTCCAATATCGCTGCTTCACCGCGCGAGGACGCCAGTGGTGTTGATGACACGGGGGTCGGCGATGCGCCAGCTGCACACAATGACGACGCTGTTGATATTGACAGTGCGCCCGTCACTTTGTCGTCTGGGGTCGCTGATGGCGAGGAAGACGGGGGAGGTGGAGAGACCGAGAAGGGGCGTGTGGCGTCGGTGCCTGACCTCACAGTTACTGCGGACAACAACAAGCCGGGGACACGTGACAGCATCGTACTTGGAGACGCACACGAGCACAGCGAGGTCTAGCCTTGCGTTGGGAATGTTGCGATGTCTGTGTTTTGCTGGGCGATGTTTGCGTGTCGATTGTGTCCAGTCCGTCTCAGATTTGAGGCAGAGTTTAATACGCGCTCATTTTCCTGACCTGTAATACTCAGTTTCCTGACCTGTAATATAATTTTTTTATACACTGACTTGATATTTCATCACGAGCATGCATAGTGATACACGTATACACACACACATGCACACACACACATGCACATACGCGTGCACACATGCACATTGATACCAACTTGCGCGTATGCATGCACACCAGTACCCGCCAACCAAATCAAAGTTTTAAGTGACCTTATTTTGTGGGGGAAACAATATCTTGAATTGCAATTGATTCAACGGGATCCATTTTTAAATACATTCCCAAAGCGCCGGTAAAAGAGACGGCAACGTCCGAGAATGATAAAAAGAACGATACAAAAAAAGACATTACATATAAACAGGCGAAACGCTCAGACGCACAAGGCACAAGACAAGGCATGCAGCAGCTAAAAAAATACGCAATCGAACATGGCATGTTGAGATTGGGAGTGATATGTGTTGGAATGTAAAAAGGGCCCCAAACGACAACTCGACTGCGGGGTTGCAGTGGTGGTGGGGTAGGGGACTGGCATAAGCGTACCAAAAACAAGACAGCAAAGAGAGTGCAATGAAGACAAATACACAGCGAGATGGCCAGGTACAACACAGGCCGGCTACATTGTGTGCGATAAATCACTTCATAGAGGCCAACAGACGGACGCAAAAAACAGGCACTTTCTTCTCCATTTTCGCTTGAGTCTCCAAGTTAGCACCTCCCAACAACAATCATGAGCTCCGGGTAGCATGCCGCGGGGTCGTAGAGAATGCACTTTGCAATGGCCTCCCCCGAAAGCCCTCCGTCAAGGACCGCGGCAGAGTGGCACCGCGGGTGGAGCGCGCAAGACCATCCGGGGTGTCCCTCGCTGCAGTGGGGCTCATGCCGGGGCAGAAGCGCCTCGCCCTCGCACCCGCGCGTCACGCCGAGCGCCACGCGGCACAGAAACACGCACTGTCCCGGCGTCAGTCCCGACGGCAGCTTCCCGTCAAGCGCAAGCGGGCCGTACGGCGAGACGTAGGTGCAAGCCGCCCCCTTCCCCTCCTTCACCCTGTCCGCGCGGTCGGCGTGCGTCATCGAGTCGCTGTCTGCCTGGTACCCGAGGAGCCACGGGCACAACGGCGGGCGCGAAAACCCAAACGTCGCCACCCGGAATGGATCTTCGTCCTCGGGGAGCGTTGCGAATAGCCACGCTTCGTTTGACGGGGCGTGCACGGCCAGCTCGGATGGTATGCCGCGCCCAAGGCGAGACTCGGCGCCGGCAACAGAGACGATGGGGAGCGCCGCCGACACTGACCCCGATCGAGGCCGTCCGGCGTGTGCATTCCGGCGAGCGTCAGCGTCGCGCATACGGTCGTCCGCAGTGTGTGCGAAGTACTGCTCTGCGGCGGTCACGTCGGCCTCGGCAATGGCACGGGCGGCAACATACTGTCTCCACAAGGTGCCGCACTCAATGCGATAGACGCGCTCAATGCGGATGCTGCCCCCAGCGACGGCGTGCGAGCCCGGGATGGTCACGGGGACACCAGCCATCTCGCGCACAAAGCGCGCAATCTCCGTTGTGACGTCGATGCGGACCGATGACGGGTATTCTGCCGACGACAGCAGCCAATGGGGAGGCGGCGCAGAAAATACAACGCCGCCGCCAGCCGCCGCCAGTCGATCCTGATTCACGTGACTGAGCATGCGGTCGCACAGACCGTCTTGCACACCGCGCTCCGTGTGCTCAAGCTCGGCCTCTGTCGCGCGGAGCAATGCAGTGTCTCGCTCCCACGTGGCAATGGCCGTCGAGGCCGGCGCCGCATCATTGCCAAAAGCTCCCCCCGGATGCTCCGCCGCCGCCATCGTGTCCAACAGGGATCGGCCGGCCTCGCGAAAAGCAGAGTCGAGGTCGAGGCGGGAAATTGCAATGTCAGCCGCGTGGGATGCAAGCGTCATGACGCCCGACGCAAAGTCAATGCGCTGTGCACGCAAGGACTTTGTAGAGTCGCTGGCGACAGTCTTGGATCCGACGAGCGACGAAAGCCACTCGGACGCGTCCTTCCACAGGAGAAGACCTCCGCAATCGGGAGTCCCGCCGGTGCATGCAGTCCTCTCCTCATCGCCGAGTGGCGCAAAGTACGCGTGCGATAGCGCTGTTTCGGCGTCAATGCGGGCGGTGGGATCGGATTTGAGGAGAACGGCAAGAAAAGCGACAAGGGATGCGTCGGCGTGGGCTGGGACCATCGGCTCGCCATCCGCAGCAATTCGGAGCACCGTTCGGTGGGCTTCGTGCGTGGGCACGAGCGGGAATGCAAGGCGGAAGAGTGCGACGCCAACAGAAAACACATCGCCCCCCATCGACGACGCAGGGGCGACAGACGACAGAGAGGGTGCCCGCTGCAGTTCAGGCGCCGTTATCCTGGGCGAGTGTGCATAGAAGTCGATCGCGTCGACTGAGTACACGCGCTTCATGCGCGTCCGAGGTGCCGGAGACACCGAGGAAGGCGACGGAAGAGGCAGTCCGCCGGCGGGACTGGCAAGCGACGCGTACGATGACGACAGCAGTTTGTTTGAGAGAGGGCTGTTGAGAGACATACCGAGGCGGTTGTTCATCGGGGTCGGCGTCTGCGGCATCGGCGTGGGCGTCGAGGGAGCGCATGGCACCTGAAACGAAATCTCCCCCGAGGGCGACCGGAGGTCTGCGCCGGACGAAAGGGGCGGTTGCTGATGCACGGGTACGCGCGAGACGTCGTAATCGGCCAAAACGGCGCGTCCATCGCCGTGATAGAGTATATTGTCCACTGACACGCGTCCATGCACCACGCCGCAGCTGTGGAGACGCGACAGGGCAGTCAGGACGACAAAGAGGGTGCGGCGGACAGCGTTCGGCTCCAGCGTGGCGGGCATGCTCCCGTGGGTGGGTCGCTTAGAGTATGCGGCAATAATGTCCCTCGCCGAGCCGCCCGACATGAACGGAAACTGCACGTACGACCTGCACGTCTTCTTGTCGTGGAAGAGGCAGTCCGGGATCAGTAGCGGGCCACCCGGATGCGCGCACCGGAACAGCGCGAGCGCCTCTCTCTCCAGCGACCGCCGACCGGCAGCATCGCCCATGAAAAATTCCTTCAGCACGACCTGCACGCCGGCAAATGTAGCACGATACACCCCGAGACGACGGGCGTTCGTGGGACCGCCCGGAGATGCACTCGGATTTGTAGCGGACCCAGCACCCCCGGAGGTCGACAGAGGATTCACGAGGTCGACGTCGTAATGGTCAAATGTGCGATTCGGTCGGAGAAGAAGCCCGCTGTATGCGATATTCTGCGTATCCGCAACGGGACACAGCGTTGATATCTCGGGAAGGTGGTCGCGGTAGAGACGTGCAAGATTCAGCCTCTCGCCTTCCTCGGCAAGCATTGCAAACTGGCGCTCCTTCCGCACCGCCGCAATCCCCGCTTCCGCCGCAACGCGCTCCGCATCGCCATATTTGGTGGGCTCAAACTGTGCACCAAGACGTACCTTTTCCAGTTCACCAGACCGGTCAATGTGCTTAAACTCGACAGCGGCGAGCGCCGATCGGGTCGTCAGCAGACGCGCAAGCAGCTGCCCGCCCGTTTCTCCCAGCTGTTGCGCCAGCTGTGCGCCTTCCTCCAGCCACTCTGCCGTGCGTGTCAGGCGGGCTTTCAGAAACCGCAGCCGGGCGCAGTCGACAGTCTCGCGCCTGAGCTCACGCACAAGCGCCCTGCCGGCGGCGAGAACGGGACGGAGGGGAAACGAGACCGTCGGGATTGCGCCGTCGTTGTGGTGTGCGGGTTCGCGCGCACACAAAGACTCGAATCCACCCACGCCAATCCCCCCGCCTCGCTGTCCCGCAAACAGCCGGAGCTCGTCGCGCACAGCCTGGTCAACAGAGTAGGCGAGGCTGTCATAGTCGTCCTCTTCTGTGTGCGCGCCCGATGACAGCGACCGCTGCCGCGACGATGCACTCCCAACATCAGACTCAGACACAGTGTGACGCCTGTCCGCCAACGATGACGTGGCTGTGGACGCAGATGACGACGGCGATTCATCCATGAGAAAGCGGCTGGCACGTGACAGTGCCCTTCCGAGGGCCTTTGCGCGCGCCTCCGTCTCTGTGCTGCGCGTGTCGCCCGCAGTCTCGCACTTTCCCCTCCAGCTGATGTATTGGAACATGGCCTGCAGAACGGCGGATGCGGCGCCATCCCCGTCATCATCACACTCGTCGTCATCGCTGCCGTCCACTATTCCATTCCGAGAATCCTTGAACCCACGCGCACCCCCGCGAGCAGACTCCATTGCCTCGCGAATGGTGCTCTCGGCAAGCGTGGAGCCCATCGACATTGACAGGGAGAGCGGGTCGTCGCCTCCGAGCATACCATGGGTCGCCCTTGTTCCCGTGTTTTCGCTGTATTCGCGCAGTGCCAAAACGGCCGCAAAGGCGCCGGTCAGAGCGGCGGACGACAGGGCAAGTAGGTGAGCTGCTGACTGCTCCCTCTGCTCCGACGGAAAGCCACTCATCTCGGCAAGAACAGAGCGCACAGACGCAAGATACTCTTGGCGCGCCAAATCGCGGGACATTCGCAGCAATTTCAGGCGTTGAGAGTCATTTGGTGGGCAGCAGCGAAGGTCGTCGAGAGCGCGTTCGTACGACGACGACGACTCGTACATGCGGAGGAGCGATTCGCCGTCGCCGGGCATACGCTGCCGTCGGCGCTCAGCGCGGGTGCGTTCATATGATTCCATGGCGATGAGGAGGTCTGCAATCGACGCGGCGACGACGGGGGTCTGGGACACATTGCGCGATCGGCATCCGCGGGCAATAGAAAGCATGCCCCGGATGCGAGTCATTTTGGCTGTGGGATTCGCGGGTCGGGGAGGATGATGGAATAGAGGTCGAGGGTTGAAATTGGAAGGAATGCGTTATGGGATTTGCAAGGTAGGCTATGCAACAGTATGAAAAATGAATTACTACTAAGTCATCGAGCTTGTTTTGTAAACGCGATGCAAACACGCATAATGCGACGTTATCAGCTACACATACATGTATAATACATACACGCACACTTTCACACACACACCTTACAAATACATATACATGCACATAAACACGCACACACACCTTGGAAATCGAACATCTCCCACGCTTCTGTCGCCTGTGAGGTGCCGACCACTTGCTCCCCGAGGCTTCCAGATCGCGGCCGGTCGCCCGATAGCCCGGATGGTGAGCGCGAATCGGAGACATACTCGTTGCGAGCCCTCGCTGGCGTCCCCGACTGAGGCGCAGCAGGTGCTTGTGTGCGTGTGGGGGTTCCCGTCTCGGTCACGTGGTCGGCGCGTGGCTTTGTCGGTGTCACTGCGTGCGTCGCTGTCTGTGCGCTTGTGGCAGGCGCATAGGGCCGCGGGGCAGACACGGATGCTGGAAGCGCGGGCGACGGTGTTGGTGTTGGCGGTGAAATCGGGGGAGCGGCAACAGCGGCGTCATCCACTGTTGAAGCGAGTTCCTTTGCCGGCGTCGCAGGAAGCGTCGGTTCATGAGTCAAATCAACATTCACTGGTCGTGTCGGCAACGCCAATCTACTATTCGATGCGGCTGCGTTTGCGGTTGTGGAATGGGAATCGCCTCTGGATGTATCTGTGGGCGGCGCGGATGCAGACATGCGAGGAGAAACACCCTGCACGTCGGTTACGGCGACAGCGGAAGTAACGTGCGATGTCGTGGTCGCATTCACGGACGGCGCAGAAGTTCCCGCCTTTGGAACTGTAGCCACGGCAACCGGCTTAGCAACCGCAGCAGCGTTCGGTAGCGCAGGCATCGCGCGTGGCGCAGAGTTTGACGATGACGGTGGAGGACCCACAACAACAGCCGACGTCACGATAGAATTCGATGTGATTACAGTTGTCGGTGCTGTGGGCGGAAGAGCTGCCTTTAGCGGGTGCGAGGTGTTGGCCGGGCCGTCGACAGAGTGTGCAGTCGTCGTTATTGCGGTGGCGGGTTCACTTGCGCTCGCATTGAGCTTGGCAACGACTTTTGCAACAGCGCCCGTTGGAACGACGACTCCCGTGGCCGGCGACACGCGGACGACGCTGTGTGCAGACGCCACGTGGCTGGCTCTGCCGGCGACTGGCGCAGCGACGGTGGACGATGGCGACTGAGGTGCTACGGCAACTGCAGTGTGTGTCTTGCCATCAGTGGCGATGGATGGTGATGATGTCGGCAATTCCTGCACAGGCAACAGTGACGGCCCCGAGAGCACTGCACCGGAGGCGGCTGCCGCTGCCGAGAGGGGAGCAGTGGGGGCGGGGGACGCGTCGGCCACCATTGCTGCCTGCAAATGCACCGCAATGGCACGCTGGTCTTCCTCGTGCTCCTCGCCGTTGTCCGACAACGACGACACTGACGAGGCATCATCCCCCCTCTCTTCAAGGAGAGAGTCGACGAGATCAAGCGCTTTGATGTAGTCCTCCATCATTTTCTTTCCGCCATCGGACTCGGAACGCTCGCGCATCGCTGCAGTTGCGGCGACGTGCGATCGGGGGGACGGTTGTTGTGCAGCAGCATCGTGCACCACGGGCATTTCGTGTGGCGGAGAATGAGTTGGGGGAGTAACGACAATGACATTAGCGTGGCTTCGCTCGTCCTCTTCGTCAGACTGAACAAGCGAAAATGCATCGTCTTCATCGTGATATCCACTGTGCAATTGGCTGGTATGCCCGGCATCTGTTCACGCGCACGCACACAAGCACACACACACACACACACACACACACACGCACACACGCACACACGCACACACACGCACACGCACGCGCACACGCACACGCACACGCACACGCACACGCACACACGGGAGAAAGAAAAGGCAGCACGTCAGCCTCAATGTCATTGTTACGGGAATTTCAAACACGCAACAAAAAGCACAACAACTCACCATCCTGCTGCACGTGATCAGCCTCAGCAGCCACGTGATTCGCCGCCGCAAAAGACGCGTTCATGCTCGACCGACCGACAGACTCTATGCTCGAGCATGCAAGCGAGCTGTCCGTGTGGTACGACTCTCTCCGCGGCGACGCAAGATAGCCACTCCTTGTCTCGGGCGGCGACTGATCCCTGTGCAGGAACGACTCATCCCCGTCACCGTCACCGTCACCGTCACCGTCTTGTCGTCTTGTGCTGTCCGTGGCGGTTCCATGCCCAGAATCCCCAAGGTCCCCGCTGACTGCGTGTGTCTTGACGGGGCTGTGCGATGCGCTGTTACCATGGTCGGCATCCTCTTCACTTGTCGCCTGAATGCTCATCCGCGACCGACGAGAAACCTGCGGAGAGCTCGGAATGTATCCAGCAGATGGGTCGTCAACCTCAGCTGCGGTCCCAGGACCCCCCGCGGTGGGCAGCCCAAGCAGAGATATCCTGGAGTGATGCCCGTTGCTATCTTGTCGCACCGAATCACTACCACGACCACTCTGCCAACCGTCACTGTCGTTGGTCCCGTATAAATTCACGGGCGACCGAGCCCTACTAATGTTGACTGGCGAGCGTGCGCGGTTGGGCGACATATTTCCCAATGTACCGGCCGCAGTGGGCGGCGATAAGTAGGCATCGCCAAGTTCGTCTTGGAGTGTCAGCGCAAAGCCCCTCCCCGCGGCAAACAACTCGCGCGGCGATGATGCACGGCGCACTTCCACAGTCGGCGAAATCTCCCCAGGCATGCCCGCCGACGTCCGAGCCACTTCGTCGTCCTCCTCCACCGCATGCGACGGCCGGGGACTACGAGGCATTATCGGCGTCGTATCATTTCCACGGGGAGTGAGAAGCGTATTACTGCGAATCGAAGTCTGCGATGTCGTCGCCAGGTCATTTCGTCGATCAAACGCGCGTTGTTGCGGCATGGGCGACCGCGGTGCACCGGAAAGCTCGGCGTCCTCATTGTCACTGTCGTGCCCGTGTCCGTTGGAAGTTGTGCGTGCAATCACAGTCGGCCGCTTACCGTTCATCCGCTCAACCTCCTCTCTCTTTGCACTGAGGTCAGGCTCGACAATGCTCTGCGCCTGCTCGGAGGCATGCATTACAACGTCCAGCTGTGCGGCAACAAGGCTGTCATCCAGGCGGTGGTCTTCTTCGTCGTTGGGAACGCGATAGAAGCGCTTCGCGCGCGCAAATTCGGCGGCGGGAGAATCCGGCACGCGGTTGCGCGCTCGCAAGGCGGCTCCTGTTGTTTGTTGTTGTTGTTGTTGTTGTTGGTGTTGGTGTGTGTGTATGTGTGTGTGTGTGATTCATAGTCACATTCAATGTGAGCATGAGCGTGTCCACATGTACTGCATCTAAGTCAAACAAGCGCATATACAAACATACTCGCACGTACACAGACAAAACAGTTGTTTGCTTCACACAACAAACAACCGAAAAAGACAAAAAAAAACGCAGAAATTTCAAAGCAACACACCGTCGGCATTGAGCCATTCAAGGCACTGCGTTCCCGCCTCATCATCTGGAGCGAGATCAGACGCCCGGTGTCCTTCCACGTTTCTATCCGTCGGATTTGCCCCTTTTGACAGCAGATACGCAACGCACGATGCGTGCCCATTGTTTGCGGCAAAGTGGAGCGCTGTGTCCCCGGACGCATTTCGCGCGCCCACGCTCACGCCAGCATCGACAAGCACATCGAGGGTCCCAAAGTGGCCACGTGCGGCAGCAAGGTGGACAGGCGTGTTGCCGTCGTGGTCTCTGACGTCAGGTCGCCCGCCATACGCAATCATCCACTCGAGCGCATCCTCGTGTCCCTTGAGCGCCGCTCGGTGAAGGGCAGTCTGTCCGCGGACATCGGGCGCATTCAGGTCACCACCGCGTGATACCAGCCACCCGAGACACCGCACAGCGCCAGCCTCCGCAGCCCGGTGAATGGGAGTCCTTTTCTCCGTGTCGGCGCAGTTAGCGTTGGCGTTGGCGTCGACAAGAAACTGCACGCAGTCCACGTGGTTGTTTGCAGCGGCATAGTGCAGTGCCGACGACCCGTCCACAGATACGGTTGATGCAAACACCCCTGACATCTTGTAAAGCGCCTCCAAACACGCGGTCTGTCCATATATTGCCGCAAAATGGAGTGGCGTTCGCCCATCCGCCGTCCTCGCGGACATGTCCCCGCCAAGCTCTCGCAAGCGCTCTACGCAAGGCGTGTGCCCTCCACGCGCAGCAAAGTGTGCGGCCGTTCGCCCAACATTATCGCGCGCGTTCACGTTAGCTCCCGCGGCAACGAGCCACGCGATGGCTCGCTCCTGGCCGCACTTTGCCGCGTGATGCAGGGGAGTGAGTCCCTGTGCCCCCGCCGCCCGCGCAGTCTGGCCCTCATTGTTCATGATTGCTTGCATCGCATCAATATTGCCCTCGCGAGCGGCGTTGCACAGCTTTTCTGCCGAGCTGAATGCGGCGGCCGTCTGCATCGTTGGGACGCCAACGACCGCATTTGATTTCACCTTTGACTTTTTCAACAGACCCCACATTCTCGCTTGCTTTTCGTCCCGCAAAAGATGCGACGGTGCCCCCGAATGGTTAAATTGGGGCAGCAAAAGCGAAAAGAGAGTAGACCTCCTGCCACTCAAATCAAACAGCCGCCTGATTTGCCAGCAGCAACAGCAACAACGACGATGAGGACGCCTTTGTTGATGCGGGGCCGCCGAGGGCCCGCGCCACGTGCATTCACGTGCGATTTGTTTTCAGTACCGCACACAGTTGCACAGTGAGTCAGCGTCAAAGGGAATGTGGGTCGCAAGTGCAAAAAAACACAGTGTATCAGCTCAGTGCGCCGCTTTAAGCCAAGTAACCGGTAATCGATGTGTGCGAGCACTACGATTGCACAAGGAACAAACACACACGCACTCACACACTCTAACACACTCTATAACACGATATATCGTAAAGGTACAAACTAGCGAAATTATAGGAAGCGCTAATAGGCATAAAAATGAACGAAACGAAATGAAAAAGAAAACGATTTAGCAGTCGACGCACACACACGCACACCACAACAGACAACGCGGATGGTGACAATTCGTCCGCCCCTGGACATCCAGTCGTCGCCCGCGAAATCAAAATAAAAGAAATGAATTCCACTTTGGTACTCTGCTCATAGTGATTGGTGCCCCGCAATAAATCTTTTTTTGTGTTCTTTGTTTGGTTACGTACCTGCAGTAGAAAATATATTGCGAACGGATTTGGACGAGCCCATCCCAAAAAGGAAATTTTTACTGTTTTGGGTCACGGCCGGGCGCAGCCCGCAACCATTACATTCGCATGTGGCACCGTTTTACTGATGAAATCAAGGCTCAATTTCAATTTAAAACGGAATGCCCCGTGCAGGTCCCCGAAAATCGTGGGACTTCAAATTAAAAGTCCGGGGAGTGAGCCAGGCTGCGCAGCAGACTGGCGAAATCCTTGTTGAGAGGAAAAAAATGTTTTATTGTTGTCCAGGTCAACACGGACAAATTGCCAAATTCCACCGATTAAAAAATC
>CALSCR010003055.1:7900-19224 GCA_943704495.1 Pigoraptor chileana | reverse complement strand
GTGTGTGTGTGTGTGTGTGTGTGTGTGTGTGTGTGTGTGTGTGTGTGTGCGTGTGTGTGTGTGTGTGTGTGTGTGTGTGTGCGTGTGTGTGTGTGCATGTATGTGCGTGTTTGTACTGGAGGCAGATATGTGTGTAGAGGACACCGATCGAGTCCTATGTCAAGGCTCCTTTTGTACCTTCAAAACCAACGCGTTATCAATTGCGTCATCGTATGCTTGGATAGCTTCCCGCGATAATCGCTGCACACACAAATGCGAGGAGCACAGGCGGAGGAGAGTGTGTTTGTTTAAGTATGCGTGTGTAAGTGTGTATCAGTGCGTGTGTGTGGGTGGGTGTGGATATGTACGGTGTAGGGAGGGGATGTTGGGGAAGCATATCGGCGGCGGATGAGCAGGTGGTCCAGCACAACACATTAAAGACAGGGACTGATGCTCATCCCCACGAGCACGCGCAAAGGGACTTGCCACGCGAGCGAGAGAGCCAACTGCTATAAGCATGCGTGATTCAGGACTGTGTGTGTCGTGGGCGCAATGCTGATGGACTCCACAAAGCACCGATTGGCAGACGCACCCCCTCCTGCTGCCGCCACAAGTCGACGCCGGTCGGATGCCCAAGCTCCCCGTGGATGGCATCGAGCTTTGCGCGCTTTTCTGCAAGAAACCCCTCTCTCTCGGATGCAAGCTGCCGTGCGGTATAGTGAGCGCACGTTTTGGGTCAGCTTTACGGATGCGTATCACTCGCATTATTGGACATTTTCCACATTTGTACACCCAATGCACACACACACACACACACATGCGAATATGCATACATACACGCACATATGCAAACATACATGCACACACACACACACACTCACACACTTATGCATATGTTCACACATGCGTACACACAATCACCGCACGCACAATCTACCTTTTCAAGCTTCCCCTTTGTTTCGGAGAGATCGCTCTCTAGCTGGATGAGTCCCATATTTTGCTGAATTCAAAAACAAATCGGCAAAATGCAGTCGAATGTGAAATCGAGGGGTAATGCACCCTTCGTCGTTGTATGCAATTGTCAGTAGCATGGGGCCAAATGCACCACCCACACACAAACACACACACACACACACATAAACCTCATTACTTGCTACACACACTCGCAACACACATACACCTACCAAACACAGCACATATCCGGACAACAGACGCAATCGACACAATTCGTGCATGCCACCAAAAACAGGCGAATGGAAAGAATAGAATACCCACCGGTAATTGCGGATCGCGCGTCTCGCCAAGAAGAGCGCAAAGTTGCGATACGCGCGCCTGTATCACGCCGTCACACGACGCAGAGAGACGGTCAGATTCGCGTCAGTGACGTATAGTCGTGCACCCATGGACTCACAATGAGACAGGAAAGAATGAGCAATCGGTGGTTTTGTGCGAGATGCAATGGACTCCACACCACACGGTAAAGGAAATCTACGATTCGAACGGTTGCATGCCCATGACACGCATATCAACACGAACGGCGGACACAGAGTGCAGTCTCACATTTTCATCGGCGATCCTGATTCTCAGCTTGGATATGAGGACGGCGTCCGATTGAATCACGTTTTGCAGAGCCACAATAAGGGGCTGACATGACAGAGTGACAGAGAGGAATGGAGAAGTACGGAGCATTCAATTACACGCACACGCGCAATGCATACTTCACATCTAGCATGCCTGTACATATTCATATTCACATTCAGACA
The DNA here is from genome assembly GCA_943704495.1 of Pigoraptor chileana. Lineage (NCBI taxonomy): Eukaryota > Filasterea > Ministeriida > Capsasporidae > Pigoraptor > Pigoraptor chileana. Next base: position 17,482 of record CALSCR010003055.1, on the reverse strand, counting down.
CACACACACACTCAACACACACTAAGACGCACGCACAGACAGCACACACACACACAAGCACACAAAACAAATACACACAAACGAACAGCACATACCTCCAGGATCGCCGTTTGTTGCTCAACAGGTTTTCCGAGCACTCGCCACGACTCCTGCAGCAAGTCCACGCATCCCCTCAACTCTTGCACGGCCATTGTCACGTGCCAGTTGCCAATCCGACCCCAGACGCTTCAGCGACGGATGGCACGTCAAATCAACACACAGCAATACAGTCTGCTGTGACGATCGCAGTGTCGGTGAACCCCTCACGTGTGCGCAAGAGAATGCATACGTGGCCCGCCAACGCAGCCAAAAGAAAGCCGATCAAGTGGGGCGGGAAAAACGACTGAGATGCAGCACTAAAGACGAGCAACGTCACACACGATCCCGCAGAGAGCAAATGACGCTGTTTTTCTTGCTTTGGCTTGTGTTGGGCACGTGTGCGCTCGTCCGCATTCAACGAATCTGAACTTTCAGAAACTCAATGTGGCAAAACTGAAATTTCCGACACTATTTTGGAATTTTTGATTTGAGAGTCGGAAGAAAATCGTCAAGGCGCAGCGAGGGGCACTCGACAAATAGCAGAACAGAGGCTGCCTCAATGTGCCGCTCTATGAGCGTGCGTGCAACCGCGACTCCGACAGCGAACGGCGATTGCACACACACAATCAGAATGTCTGTCTTTTGCAGTGGCGCCGTTGCAATTTGTTCTTCGTCGAATGGACTTGTGCAGTTATGTTCGGCGGAATGTCGCAAATTAGCCGATATCTCGCCAAAAATGAATGTCACTATAACTGAGATAATTAGCCGAGATTTCGGCGAGTTGCAGAGTACCCGCAAGCCCCGGCCTGTCAAAAAGTGTCAATTCGCATTCCGCGCTCAACTTGGCACTGACTGAGACACTTGAGCTTGCGATGCCCGCACCTAATGACAAGGCCGATTGAGCAGGCCTCCATTTATATGAGACAATGGCAGCCTGATTCGACAGGGTCTGAGTGACGGCACAAGTAGAAGTTACGCTAATCCGCAGCTCGGCAGAGACTGTGAGTCGGTGGCACTGCTGATCTGAGATGGATGACTGAGACACCGAGCCGGCGCCGTTCTGCTGCAGTCGCAGATATCGGAGATGGCCATGCCCCGACGCATGTGCCGTCGCCTTTTGTCCCGCTTCATAATTGTGGTGGGACTGTTTGCCTTCGGCACTTCCGTGTGGCTTTCTTTCGGCCTCCGTTTTGGTGCGCACACTGGCAACCCCAGCGGTGCGGAGGATGGCAAAGCACTAGATGCGCAATCTGCCATTCTACGAAGGCAGGCGACGCTACAAAAGGCCCTCCGCGAAAAATTGTGGCTGCTTGCTTCCAAAGAACGCGAGGAAGAGGCATTGCGGGCAAGACTCGCCGCGATGAACAATGATGATCCAACCGAAGAAGGGGCCGACTCCGGTGACCACAAAGATCATATTGACGAGCGCGCAGACGCGGATCTTGCTGACCTTCTTGCCCGCCCTGGTGAGCGCCTCGGCGTGGATGCGATGCCAAAACGCCGTGATTCGCCAAACATGAACGAAGGTGGCGAGGACCTTGACGAGTACATGAAAGCAATGCTGAACGGGGGAAACGAGGCGGTGCGGGTCGCCGACAAGTCAGAGGATGTCGTGATGCGACAGAAGGAGATGGATGCAGATGCAGAGGTGCGAGAGATTGCGCGCGCAAATGCGGGATCGGGAAATGCGGGCGCACCCGAGGGCGAGTTAAGAATTGAGCAGTTTTACGACGGCACCGTGCACATCCCCATGGAGGTCGGTGTCGACAGGAGCGCCGTCCACGTGCAGCCTGGCATCCCAATCGCAGTCACGCCGACGGTGTCGGGTGCTTATTTGTTTCCCATATTGACCTATGGAGCAAATAACGTGAGTGTTGGCCAATAGTGTCCTTCATTATTCGCGTCTGTGTAACTGAGTATAATAGTTAGTAATCAGATAGCAATTTGGCAGGGAACTGTGCTGACCTCTCTTTGTTGAAAAATAACAACGCTGCGTTTTCTAGAGGGTTCAGTGCGAAACTTTCCTTTCTTTAATCCCTCCATCCCTCTCTCGGCCTATGAAATTGGCCACCAGTTGATGTTAATCGCACTGAATGTGATGTCGTGAATTGATGCATGTCAATACATGCAGCAACTTCGGGGGCTTTTCGAGTCGATCGTGATGGCGCGTCGCCTCAACCGTACCCTTGTCGTTCCAGACCTTTTCAACACGTATGGAGAAGATGTTGTCGACGGAAAGGTTGTGAAGAATGTCGTGCAGCATGCAGAGGAAGCGGGAAAGGACTCGTATGCCGTGTATTCCCTGTCGGATCTGTACGACACGGACAGCATTCGACGTATCATTCCGACGGCGACCATCGGCGAATACATTGCAAATTGCTCGGGGACGATCGACAGCGTGGTGATGATGCGATCGCTGCAGAGCACGTACAACCACAAGAACTTGAGGTGGCGTTTCAATCACTACGCCATGAGGGTGCGTCGCATTGTCGGCGCGAGTAGGGCAAAGTTGCCCTATGCAGATGTCAATGTGTTTGACTTTTCGCGGTACAGAGGGGAGCGCTGTCTTGCGCTGGGACTGCCGTATCACTCGTTCGCAATCGAGCAAATGCCGGAATATCAAGGTTGGTTGGTGCGGGTTATTGTCCGTGCAGTGGTGTGGTATTCCCAGCATCACCGCAGCAGTGCACACTGCACACACACGCGCGCAGTCACACACACACACAAACACACAAACACAATCACACAAACACAAACACAAACACGCATGCGATTTACACACAACGGCATGCATGCCCGCAGACACCGAATGCATCATGCAGCCGTCGCCGCGGATTATCGCACTCGCCGACGCTTTCATCGAGCGACACCGTGCAAAGACGCGTGCGCGCTTCCGCATGCCGTATCGCAAGGATGGTTCCATCCTTTCGGTGCATCTTCGTCGCGGCGCGCGATGGACGAGCACATACTGCAGGGAGTTTTACTCTGCGAACCACACCGCGTGCTATCCACCCATTGACGATGTCGTGGAGCAGATTCGCGCCGCACTCGACGGTCCCGGCGACCATGAGTTTGTGTACCTCTCCACGGCCTCACGCAACAAGACGGAGATGGCAAAGATAGCCTCTGCATTTGGCAATCGCGTTGTTCGCATACACCAAAACACAGAGAGTGATCCGTTAATTCGCGATCTCACAACGGCAGAACTTTCGGTGCTCGAGCAGACTATTTGCATGCGCGCCAACGCGTTTATTGGGACGGCGTTCTCTACGTGGTCAGCGACGGTGGACAGGTGGAGGAGATGCAACGCAATGGCGCCGGCATCGCTCTTCAATGTTCTTCCCTCGGCGTTGACGAGTCCGCCGCCTGCGCTTGTCAATCGAACGAACGGTACATTGGCTTAATGTGTTATCGTCAACATTCGCCATCGGAGTGCATTTGAAAGATGCATTGCATGGCACAGGAGTGCGCACTTTGTTACCGTCGGTGTTGATGGTGTTGCTGTTGTTGTTACGTTGGAAGAAAGCCTTTGTCGATTGTGTGTGTGAGTCGTGCATTATTTTTCTGCGCAATTGTTGTTCCTGATTTACAATCAAGAGTGTGGTGCTGTGTACCGCATTCAGCGTTAGCAAATTATAGCGTGTTTTTCAAACTAGGTGACATACATAGATAGACGTACTGGGAATTGTGGTCAGTGAAAGTGTGTCGCAATTCAGCCTGCCAAGGAACACTAAAGCACCCCATGTACAGATACAAACAACCCATGAAAAGCAAGGTACACGCACGCTCCACCACACGCACGCACGCACGCACACGCGCATACACGACCGCAACAGCAAGCGCACGCAAAAACGCAAAAACGCACCACAAAGCATAGACATCCGCACAACCACGCTACAAATCGCACATTACACACTCAATGACAATACGTCGAGCATAGACAGGAGAGAATGGACGCAATCGCAATGTCGTGCCACGGCAAGCGACCCCGGTACTGCATATCTTCTCCATCCACTCGACGCGGCTCACACATCTGCTTTGGGTCCCGTGTACTTTTGGTGGCGAAAGTAGCAAATCATACCCAACGCCATCATAGACATCAGGGACAGAATGATGAAAAAGGGCCACAGCGTGTTGAATTCGCCGAGTTGACCGGGTACCTGCACATTCATCCCGAATATTCCAGTGATGAGGGTGAGCGGTAACACGATCGTCGCCGACAAGTTGAGCGCCTTCATAACGCGGTTGATGTCGAGCGAAACCTTCGCAAAGTAGTTTGCCTGTGCCACATTGATGGCCTCTCGGGATCCGTCCAGGGCAATCAGCATCGACAAGACGTGGTCGAGAACGTCTCGCAGATACAGCTGCGTGTTGCTCTGCAGTACATCCATCTCGCGCGTCGTCATGCCCACAATGATGTCCCGCTTCGGTTGCAGGTACCGGTTCATACTCCCCAGTGACCGCCGGTACAGTCCAATCTTCCCAAGGATTATTCGGTGCACTGCGCCGCCCGCGACCATCACGTCGTCGTCCAGTCGCTCCACCTCCGCCTCTGCAAATTTCACGCTGGCGCCAAACTCGTCGATGATTTCGTCGAGCAGGGTGTACATGACAAAGTCTGGCGTTCTGTTCTTCTTGAGACGCTTCATTCGACGCACGACGCGGTCGAGGTATCGGCAGTCGTCGTAGTGAAACGACAGCACACAGTTTTCAAAGATCACAAGGTATATCATTCTCCCGTTTTCTTGCAAGTCGTTGATGGCGAGATCATCTGTCTGTGGCTGCTGCGTGAGGTACTCGAGGCCAAGAAACATGTAGTTTTCGTAGAATTCGGCCTTCTCGCGCGGGCTTTCCGTCAGGATGTCCTCTGTTGTGAGCGGATGCAACCCGAAAACCTGATTCAAGAAGCAAAGGAATTGGGCGGCGGAGAGAGAGAAAAAACACAAAAAGAGCGAGGATGGCGCGATGAAAATTAGCGCGCGCGTGCTGTGAGCCTTTTTTGGCGGTCGCGTGTTGTTGTGCAGATGCCAATAGAATGGCACACATGCACCCAAACTTATCCACGCACACACAGCATCCAAATGTATTCCCACAAATGCAGCACATAAATGTATTCCCACACATGCAGCATTCAAATGCATCCACACACATGCAGCACACAAATGTATTCCCACACATGCAGCATACAAATGCATCCACACACATGCAGCACACAAACTTGCCTGCTCAAATAGAACAAGATCCTTTCTCGTCGGCTTTTGCACGTCGATCCAAAACGGGGTCGGCGACTCCATTGCCATTGTATTGGCATTTTCGCTGATGAAATGGTCCAGATCGGAGAATTCCTCAACAGTATCGAGATCACGCATCACCATGTACTGTTGCTGCCGTGCACGCAGCGACGGAAGATTGAGCCCCTTCGAGTCGACCCGCTGAAGATCAATTGCGATGGATTCGCTGAAAAGATTCAATGCGTTCGGCATGTGAACGGTTTGGCGACGAACCTGCACAAACCCATTCGACGAAAGTAACACCAATGAATGCAGTTGGGTCAGCAAATGAGATCCAGCGTGTGATCATATTGCACCGCACAGGTGTGTGTTGAAACGACAAGGCAGTACACAACATTATTAGATGCAATGCCATAGCAACCTAATTGTCACGCACCTCAGATTCGCTCGGCAGCACTTCCTCAATGTCCGCCCCAGAATTCATCTTAAAGTTCGAGATACTCTTCCAGATCTTTGCGGAGTCAAGCCTCTTGAACGTTGGTGATGCATTCCCTGATTGCTTTCTCTCGGGTGTGTCTCCACCGCGCAGCATCCCCACGCGCGTCCGAGGGTCGTGCAGAGCGGAATGGCTTCCACTGGGCGAGTGCACGCTAGTGGTGTCAGGTTCGCCATCGTCATCTTCGTTGGGATGCGATATCCTGGGTATATTTCGGTTCGACGACGGCAACTGCGCTGCGACAAAGGCACACTCGATCGAGCCTCGCCTTCCCGCAGCAGCAGAAGTCGACAACGTGAAATTCATGGCGAATCAGGAGGCGCAAAATGCGCCACCTGTTTGGAGAGTGTCGGTGTCGCTTGAATCTGTGGGTGTGCTGGGGATACCAACTTGTAATCACGTGTACGATGTGGTTGCCCCTGGCATCAGTCTATGCTTAGAATTGTTGTTGTTGGCCGCGCACGGATGCAAGTAGTAACATCGTCGAGTGGAGAAGGAAGCACCCTAAATAATCACACAAAAAAGAACTTTCAAACTGGGTCGATTTCTCACTGTTTGCTCGTGCAGGTATTCCATGACCTCAACCATACATATTCGCACGCACACGCACGCACACGCACGCACACACAGACACACGCACACACACACTGCCGGTAAAGGTGAATGAATGTCGTGGCTGGAACACAGCATGCGCACATCAAAGTCGGCCAAATTTGACTATGGGAATTGTATGGGAGATTTCCATTTTGGAGCACAAAAACAAGTTTTCAATGTGACACCGACAGACATCGTCTCTACTAAACTGCTATATTTCACAGTATGTATGTTGTATTGTATAAGTAGTATTACTGATATATGATGACTAAGTATTGGTCGTCATGGTTTTTGGGTGACGGACTGATGATGTCATGTTTGAGATGACTACATAAGTGCGACAGAGTGGCAAATGACGACCCTCTTTTTTTTTTGCGCGCGGTATGTACCTGCATCTGCATCGATTCTGCTTCTTTAATCAACAACACCCACAAACAGCAACTCTACTCCTTGCTCGCTGCATATTCTGGAGTCTGATACTCGTGTGATTGCGGCTGTTTTGTGTTCGAGGGGTCCCTCGCTGTCAACACGCGCACCTGCACGCCCACTTGGACTGCGAAATGGTGTTCTACATAATGCCTCCCCGATAGTTTGTGCCCTCTGAATCTGCACAAGATTGGTGTCAATCATGGCACTCAGTCAAACAAGTCTCCTTTTGCATGCGCACTTTTGGACTTTGCGCAGCAAGCCCGGCGGTGCTTCTGTGCCTGCGCCTGGTGGCCTCGCACAACGATTAGCCGGGGTTGGCATTGGCGCATCATCAACGAGGACGGTTCCCCTTGGAATTCACTCGTATCGCGAAAAGGCAAAGCGTGGGCTCAAGCTGTCTGGGTCGGCGTCGTCGCTGAATTTCGATGACGACGCGCCGTACGCTGCGCAGTACGCCGACTGGGCAGAGAGAAGAAGTGAGACGGTTGTCCCGAGCAACGAAGCCCCAAAATCCGCCCTTGGAGGGCAGAAACTAAGGGATGCGCTTAGATCGTGTGAGGATGTACTCTCTTCTGGACGCCCAATCAGTCTGCGGTGGAACGGCGGGCAGAACATGTGCTCCCTTCTTGTCGACGACGGCACTTCCATTTCGTTTGCAACGGCACGGCATAGTTCCGACGTAGAACGGATGCTCGTCGATACGACGCTGACTTCAAAATTGGATGGGCGGATATACGATTCGATTACGTTTGATCGTATTATGATCGCGTCGTTTGCAAACAAATCGCAGCTGTCACTTGTGCAGCTGTTTCCAAAGCGCTCTGCGGCGGACCCGCGTAAACTCAGCAGACTTTCTAGCAAGGACCCTCGAATGCATCTGCACGACATCACCGACACTGCAACTACGGGCGCAGGCTACGGTGGTTCGCGACTCGCTGTGAGTTCAAGACACGAGTTTGTTGTTGCGTGGTGGCCCGAGATGGCAGATCACCGCTCCTTCAACATTGCCATCCTGCGCGTTGCGACAGAGCACAAGCTGGCGCAGTCGTCGGGGTCGGCATCTCCGTGGGCCGCACCGCCGTCCGGAGAGAAGCTCGCCTTCAACGTCTCCAAGAGCGGTGTCTCAAGTGCCAATCCGCCGGCTTCTGCCGTGTCCTACAGCCTGGTACCGGCTTGCCAGATGGGCGTGGATGGGACTATTGTTGATCTGCAGTTCAGTGCAACACACCCGCGCATTCTCTTTGTGGTCGCGCTGCTTGGTGACGGCATCACACTCGCACACAGCGTGTTTGAATGCGTGGAACCGGATATTGTTGCGTTTGGAGACGCTTCGTCCCGCCACGTGCCTCCGTCGTCGGTTGTTGAGCCGAAACTGCGTCTGGAGCGCTCTTCAGAGTGCATGATTGGACTTCCTTCGTCTCCTCTGACAATTGCGCGCAGCAACACCGAGGACCGCCTCGCTGTGTTGACTGCGGACGGCACGCTCATCATGTACGATGACCAGTCGGCGTCGGTTGTTGCGCGTCAGTCCACGGACATGCGCAAGCCTGCTGTTTTGAGATGGCACACTGGCGACGAGGTGCTTCTCGCGTGCTCCAGGGAGGATGGCGAGGTGCGCTTTTTCGATCGCGTTGCGAATTCGCTGCACGTGTGTCTGTCGTCGGAGTATCCGCAGCCGATGATGTCCCTCAGAATAGCCGACTATCTGTCGCACGCAACGAGGCTGGAAGTTGCAGAATGGTCGCGTGATCCCATGTCAACGCCCGGTTCTGGGGACGGCGCCGACTTTGGGGCCATGTGGGCCGCAGGGGTGCGCAAAGCGTACTGTCACGACACGGTGATGCTTGTTTTTGACAGGGGGCCGATTGTTGTCCTGCGGATAGAGCTTGGTATGTTGTCGCGGGGCTGTCTAGGAGCATCAGAGATTGTTGCCGAGCGAATAAGGCATCATGAGTGGGCACCGGCGGTTGCCCTGGTAACGGACGTCGGGTGGGGGCGGTCGGCGGAGGGCTCGTTTCTGTGCCTGTTTACCGTTCTTGACGCAATGCTGTCGGCGCCTTACACGCCAGATATTGAGGGTGGGTGTGGATGCGCTTGCTTGTGCTTTGTGCACGATGATTGCTGTTCATGAGCGTAAGTTTCTTTCCAAACGCCTCTTTGTGAGTTGTTTGATTTGTGTGTTTTGTGTGTTTTGTGTGTTTTGCGTGTTTTGTATTTGTCGTTTTGAATGAAGATGGAGGAGAGGTGGAGGGTATCGTCTCATAGCAAAGTGCTACAAATGGCAGATGGTTTGCATTTGTTGACAAAGGGCGGTATCTCTTTAAATTGGTGCGATGTGCAATCTGTGTGTGTGCTTCTTCAGTTTGAACGGGCCAGCCGCTCTATCTTGTGTCGCCGATTTCGCCATTTTAACCCCCGCTCTTGACCTCTCTTTGGTCTCTCTGTCTCTCGTCTGTCACATCTTCCCCTCGTTTGCCTCTCGTGAACAGCGCTCATACTGAAGGCTTTGGACGCATTTTGGACGCCGCGATCGGGCGCTGCGCAGGTGGCTGTGAACAAATACAGCCACTCTCTAGTGAGCCTCTACAGATTGGCCTTCTCCTACATGATCAGGTGTGTGGGCAGGGCCATTGCTGTTTTGTTTCGTGTGTTTCTCTCGCCGTGCCAGAGTGCAATAGTACACACGAACTGTGCAAGGGATTACAGAAAATGCGTCGTCTGAATTTTGTGCTATTTGTCATTGATCCCCCCCCC
>CALSCR010003054.1:0-18643 GCA_943704495.1 Pigoraptor chileana | reverse complement strand
CACACACACACACACACACACACACACACACACACACACACACACACACACACACACACACACACACACGCATACCATACTAATTACAAAAAGCCTTCCTACCTCAGCGAGTGCCCACACATCTATGCGAACAGCTGTCTGTGGACTTATAATAGCCGTAAGTGAAACGGCTGAGTTTACTAAACTTACTAAGCTGAAATTCTGAGATATAATCGCCGCACTGAGTGCGGGACGAATGAGTTTCCGGGCGGCAGCGATTTGATTTGATTGATTGGGATTGACCGGATTGACCGGATTGACCGGATTGACCGGATTGACCGGATTTGAGGCAGCGTTTCTATTGGCCCATTTGTATTGTATTGAAATCCCCATAGTGTAAAGAATATTCCCGACATACAAAATCCCATTGTGTTTCGACCCTCTTTTCAGCGAAACTTCAGTTCCTCTTGCCATTATGTTCCGTAAGTATTATACGGTTTGCCACAAAGTGCGCCCAATATGTTGCGCTCGTCATGCGTAGCATCGATGTCAATACGTGAACCGTTCAGTCTGCTGTCTGCATCACTGAGTCTGCATCAGACACAAAACATGATCCGACGATCCTGATTTCTGATACATTGCCATTGCCGAGTCAGCGTCGCCGGTAGCTGGTCATAGAAGCACCTCAAGATGACTCGGAGCTCGTTGCACTCGTTCCAGGCTGCTTCAGAACGTGCGGAAGCATAAAACTCGAATCTAAATCGACACATTAGAGCTTCTCTGTCTGCTGCGTTTCGAGACAATGTGCCCCATGGATCGGCCCGGGCGGCGAATGGAGCGCTGGCATCCGGCGGTCGAGCCCAAGCCGGCGGTCCCTTGCATGCGCAACGCTTATCTCTATGGCAAATTGTGTGACAGCATTTGCAGCATTTGATGCGGATGTGCGCGAGTGGTTGTTTGCATTTGTCCCCAACCTCAGGAACCTTCTAGCTGTGGGCGGCACCTCAACAACGCCTGACCGGCCCGTACTAAGAAGCGTCGTACAAACGACTCGTCTTAATCGTCAGAAAGTGACCGCGAGGCTAACGTACCTCGTGCCGACTTTGCACCTCTAGACGTCAACTCCATAGCCAAGCTGCTCTTGGAGAGCATAGCCGAGAGCAGCTTGGCTATGCCGGCGCAACTGACTTTCTGCCGGCGGAATGGAATTCCCGGCCTTGACTTGCAAATCAAGTGAGTTCATTGTGTTTTAAGTTTCGTTGAGTGATGTCTTTGGCACTGCAGGTTCACTTTGTCTGTGGCTCATTTTCATGGTTATTTATACATTGTGTGTGTGCCGCAGGATCAATTGTTTGCAACCGGAGGACGATATAGCTAGTTTGAAGGCTTTACTTGGTTACAAACCGCTCATGCCGGCATCGCCGTTCAAGACCATTACGGACCTGAAACGGATGCGAACTTGCGCCTCCCGAATTGAAATCTTATCCGTTTTGAGTATGATGATGCCGATTCGCGTGCTTTGTGTGTGAATGTATGGATGCCGACGACCGTCGCAGGCTCTTGGGTTCTTGCACCGCGCACTTCCACTGACAGGGCTACTGGCTGATGCTCGCACCACTGTGGATGTTGCCTGACAACATGACTTTTTCGACGTGGCCACTGCCAATGCCGATAGTGTTGAGTGTCGTTCTCTGTTTTTGGAGTATGCATACCGCCTTCTTCAGAGACTGTAGTGCTCGCCGGCCGTCAGTGCGCCGACTTTCAGCCGTCCGTTTGCCGAGATCAGTAGTACTGCCCTTTTGAAACTTCGCGCCAAAACACCATTAAATCTACTACTTCGGGGATTTAAGGGGCCAAAAATTGGTACAATTAATTATTGTCACGTACGTGACAAAAATCTTGGACTGGTGTTCCTAGTAATTTATTCACAAAATTTAGGATTTCGTCGGCAGCGAAAAATAAATGCAGTTTCATACAAACATCCATACGATGTCCGCCCACATAATCCGTGTACAGTAATCCAACACGTGGTGTGAGTGGCTCGACCCAACACGCCCGGCAGACCAGTTCAGTTTGTCACCGGGCGATTATATGTGGACTCACACTGAGCTTGACAACAAACAGCCACCGTCCGTGCAGTGCCGTCTGAAACACTCATTCGCCTCGGCAGTGCAGTCCTCAAGACGGTCGAGGACGTCGTCACGGACGGCGAGTTTGCACACTCGGAACTGCTGAGCGACGTTCCGAGTGGACGACTGACGTCCGTGTCGCTTATGCTGCTGGGACGGATTCGAAACGGTTACACGGCAGTCAGAGGGCCCCCCGATCATCGCAAAACTTTATGTTCTGACAAAATCATCTCCGTCGATGCGACGTTGAACGTAACCAATATTGCACTCAACACTAGTACTGACCTGCCGACTTCAATACTGGCACCGGGCGTTGCGGTAGCAATGCGTACCATCGTTGGGGGTATTCGCCCCTCGGCGACGACGGCAGGCGCAATTAAACTGGCCCCATGGCCATTGTTGTTGGGCAGCGCCGCGACAGCTCGTCTCGCACTGACACTTGCCCTTTTCGCATGTGCGGCGTCTCTGATGCCAATCAGCCATGCGTACAGGATCGTGGAGGCCCGGTATCCGCCCGAGGGCCAAAACGGCGGTGCTCACGGTGCGAGCATCGTGTTCTATATTGACGCCGACCACTGTAGCGACGCCGACAACAACGGCAACGTGTATGGTGACTGTTTCTTCACGTTTCCCCCGATCGGAAGCGGCATCGCGTGCACTTTTGAGTGGAATTGCGCGGCTCCAGCGCCAAACGTGCGACAGTGGAAGGTGTCGGGGAAAGAATACATGCCCTCCCAGACCATGACATTTCCCAACATTGCTCAGTATCTCCTCAACGGGTGTCGCATCTCGTTCCAATACACAGTTGACGAAAATGGCAACGACAAATCGTCCGTCTCCATCTCGGGCGAGCTCGATGGCCAACTGTACGTGACGGCCGAGTATCCCGCCATCCCTACCCACCCGGAGGACAAGACGGTGTACTCTGCCGTTCTGCGATCTGGCCTCTCTCTCAAGGGCGCCCTGGACAAGTTCTCCATATTCGGCAATGCCCTCACACGTAATGCAGTCGTCGACTCCATTCTCGGCGCGGCGCTAAACGTCGAGCTAAAGTCAATAAGCCTCCAGTTTTCTCCGCGCACTGGGACGATTGTAGGTACCGCAACGCTCAGCCTCTACGGTGCAGATGCAAGCATCTGGGTCTACATTGGCAGCTATGACACGCAGATCGGTAAGGTGTCGGGCGTCTCGGTAATATTCAAGGCGACATTGAATGCCGTCGTTGGCGATTCGCTCCCTGCTATTCTGAAGCCCGTCTTTTCGCTCAACTTAAAGGACGCGTGGCTCGCATACACAACAACCTATGTCAAGTTTAACCTTGCCGGCGATGACATGGATTTCGACACCGGCGTTAGCTTTGTTGGCCGCATATCTCCGTCGGACGGACAGTTGGCGGCGTTTAAGGCGAAACTGGGCGAGTCTGAGTTTGCGAAAAAGCTCGACAAGGCCACGCTGAGCGCAAAAGCCGTCATTTCCAGCTTGACGACGATTAAGTTTGCAATTGAGCTGGAAGGAGAGTTCCCCATCGCCAATGCCGTCCAAGTAAAGAAGCTCGGTTTTGAGGTCGAGGCGACGGCCGCTCCGCCCTCGATCAAGTTTGCCTTTAACATTGTCGTGGACGTGAGTGTACAATGTGGTCATCATGTTCTTGTGACCTGCGGTATGTGAATGCATGTCAGCGTGGTACTGTTGTGCGCCCTGACAGTAGGACTGTGTTCTTAGTGTCATGCGTAAACTCTTCCATCCACTCTCTCTCAACACCAAATCCATCCACTCTTTTGACTGCATCAGGTAACATTCAACAAGGCCGCAAGTGACGAGAACCTTTGGAAGGTCGTCACCTTTGACGGCCGCCTTGCGCTCGGCGTCAATCCGGCGGGCGTCGTGCTCGAGGCAGAGCTCTCTGCAAGCAGCCCCACACCGTGGGTTAATCCACTCGGCATCTCACAGCGCGTCGCCGTCTTGTTTCCCCTCGTGTTCAAGCTTGGCGTCCTCATCACTCCCTCTCCCCCATGGGTCGCACCAGAAACATTTGCAATTGCCGGCGGTCTGCGAATCGGAACGGTGAGTGTCTGCGTTGCGTGTCAGTCGTGCAGTGTGAAGGTTGTGTGTGTGTGTGTGTGTGTGTGTGTGTGTGTGTGTGTGTGTGTGTGTGTGTGTGTGTGTGTGTGTGTGTGTGTATGTACGCAGGGGATAATAGTGAGGAGATCGTTACTTGCATTGAAACTCGCCACACGTGCTTACATTTTTGTCCATGCCGAGTAAAACCCCCTAACACTAGCGTCCTTGCAATGAGACGCGTGTGTAGAACCCGGAAACCGCAACGTTAGCCCAAATTGCCCTGTCTGCGGACCTGACGAACCCGTCCAAGAATGCCGCCCGTTTCGAGGCCAAGAACTTGCGCTTCACGTCGATCATGTCGAATGTTGTTGGTTGCGACGGCTGCCTCGGTTTTTTTGGCGACGTAATGGACAATTACATGTCCGTCGGCAGCATCCTCATCGAGTTTAACCCCACACCAGCCTCCATCAACATTGGCACGTCAACGGCGCCCATCGTCGTGCAGCCTGGTCTCCTGCTCGATGTCACCGATCTCCGCATCTACTTTGTGTTCCAGATTCGACGCGGGTTCATCAAGGCGGGTGGTCGCGGCATCGAAGCACTAGTCGACATGGCGCCCGTCGACTTTGCGGGGATACTCGTCGTCCGCAAATACGATCCCGCACGCGCGCGTCGCTCTCTCTCTTTCGAGTCCCTGGCGTCGTCTCCAGTGACAATTGCCAGGCGTAAATCTCTTCCCGGCGCCCACGCACGTGAACGCAGCATCTATGAGTTGCTGCCCTTTGACGTCGAGCCGAGCCAAGTCGGCTCGCAAGAGCACTGGCACCTCCCTCGTTCGTTTCGCCAGCCCACGCGCCGCTTGGGACGCGCCGTCGCCCCGCCATCGTACGCCGAGATCGTTTTACGTTCGTCGCCGAGCGTTTTCCTCCGCTTTGAGTCGTCTGCCAACGCCACGGGCCTCCTGAACTCTGGAATTGGCCTTCCCAACGGCGTCAACCAGAATGGACCCGTGAGGGCCGTCGAGGGATACGTGGGCAATGCCGCCGAATTTACCTCGGGAACGACCGTATCGTTTGAATTGAACAGCCTGTTTCGCAATTCGACTACCGTCTCTGAGCTGTCGGTCGAGGCGTGGGTGCGCTTTTCGCCCAGTCTCGTCACGCTGCAGGAATCGCTGGACCTCTTTCACTCTGGCGCGGACGGCAAAGGACTGCTGCGTGCAGACAGCGTCGTGATTCGCGTCACACCCCGCGCTTCAATCGCCGTCGAACTGTCCACCACGGGCGACTTTGCCGAGACGGATGCAATGGCCATACGTCCGGGGCAGTGGCAGCACGTGGTGGTTGTCATGACAATGTCTTCCATCAAGATATTCGTCAACGGATACGTGCGCGCTTCTGCCTCTCGCTTTGCGGTCATCCCTATGCTGGGTGGCGTCTCTCATCTCGGCCCGTTTGCGGTCGGTGCCGGTCAGGACACCGACGCAACGCCGGTCGCAATTGACGAGTACGCCGTGTTTGCACGCTCCCTGTCGCGCGAGGAGATATGGGCGCACTACCAGGCGTACGAAGGAACGGACCTCTACTCTTGGTCGGTCGCGCAGCACGAGCCCGTCGTCTTTGAGATGTTCGAGGGTTCGGACGTCGCACTCTCTGGCGGTGCGAGTGATTTTGGGGCGGGACAGCGCGAGACAAACACGACGTTCTCAAAGGGACTCATCGGCGAGGCGCTCGTGATGAGTAGGGAGGCCCTAACTGGATATACGGTCTCCGAGGGCATGGGCGGCTCTGAGAAGGCGACGGTTGAGTTTTGGCTGCTCATTGACGCTGACGGAAATGAACCGCCGACGGCCGAGCGCTTTGTGCTGCAGGGCGTCGAGTCGGCATACTTTCAGGGAGCGAAGGTGTCGGTCGCCCTCAGCAAAGCAGGGACGCTCATGGTTGCAGTCGGTGACATGCCCCTCAATGACTTTGGAGGGAGGACCGTGCGCCCGGGCGTGTGGACCCACGTGGCAGTGACGATCGACGGCAAGCTGGTGTCTGGATACGTCAACGGAGTGTCCGTGGGCCAATTTCAATGGGCGCAAAAGGCATTTCAGCTGGGCCCATTTGCCATTGGCTGTTTCTCCGAGGGACCGTGCATTTGGACGAGCACGTTGTCCGGACTCATCGACGAGCTCGCCTTGTACCGCACCGCTCTCACGCCCTCCCAGCTGTGGGCGCACTACGCCATCCTCTCTGCGTCGGGTGAGGAGGAACTGTCATCTGCTGTCATTCTCACGGGCGCGCGCGTGTACCTTCGCTTTGACGAGACCGACCTTTCCGTGAGCGATGGCAGCGTCGATTATAAGGTCGCCGTGTCCAAGTCGGCGGTCTCTGTGGACGGCGGTGCGATAGACACGCGTGGCGTGAGTGTTGATGCGGCGCAAAAGGACCGCACTCTGTTCGTTGCGCAATCTGCAAGCGACCGGGACTTTAGCGAGGGCTTCACCGTCGAGTTCTGGGCGCGCGATTTCAGCATACCCGTCATCCAGTCGCTAGCAGAGTCGGACACGTGGGTGTTTGCCGAGGGAAGCAATTTCAAGCTGCAATTCGAGTCTCAAGGCGTCGTTCGCTTTGTGCACTCGGCGGGATCGACCACTGTCGGTTTGAGCGACATTCACGCGCGTCCCAGCCGCGGTATGCACAACTTCACGCACATTGCAATTGCCCTCCGCCCCTCTCTCTACGACATCTTTGACCCCAGGTTTTTCCCGGGCGCTCTCACCGTGTGCGTGGACGGAAGCATCGTAGGATCGTCTTACATGTTCACAAAATCGGGGAACACCGACGCAAAGTCGTTCTCGTTTTTCGCGCCTCCCCAAAACGCCCCATTCGCCACTGTTCTCGATGAAATTGCAACGTACGATGCCTACCTCGCCCCGAGTGACCTCTACAACCACTACGCACACGCCCGCTATGGATCAAAGTCGCGCGGCGCCGCCATTTCGAGTGAGCATCCGACGATTTTCGTGCGCTTTGAGAACAAGGATTACATCAAAAACTACGGTTCGGCGCTCACGCTCGACCGCATAGTTGGAGGAAGTGGCATGCGCGTGTCTGCCCCGACGGCGCCGATGCCAGACGACGGCACTGGAATGGACGCGGACCGCGTGGGGTTGTTTGCCGGGAAGCCGATTTTCATGCCCAGCCTCGCACTCGCAAAGACAGAGGGCGTGACGTTTGACATTGCGTTTCGACTGAACGAGCTGCCGTGTAGCCCCGGAGTCATGACCATATTCTCGTCAAATTTCCAGAAAACGGACAAGGATCCCGAGTGGTCCAACACGGGTGCCGTCGCCCTGCAGGTTATGCACGATGCACGCACGCGGCGGTCGTGGCTCCGTGCCACCGCAGTTGGCGCGGGTCAGGTGGACATGATGACGGTGTCAAAGGGCGTTCTTTACGAGCTCACAGTCGTGTTTGAAACGACAGGCGCCTCTCTGTACGGATTTGTGCCTGTCGTGGGAGTAACGCTCATCGACAGGGGCACGTGGCAGCCCGCGACGAGCGATTTCAGGTTCAACGTCGATTTTGTTTTCATCGGCGGAAGTTGGAACGGGCAAATACGCAACGACATTGGCATGTTCGGCGAGGTGTCGTTTTACGCCCTCTACCATCACGCAATTACAGAGGATGCGCTTCTTGCACGCAGTTGGGAAGGTGCTCGAATAGACACGGGGGAAGCGGAAAGCACCGATGGCAACCGCCGCCGACGCACTGCAGATCGAGACGGTGCGATTGTGGCCATGTTTGAACGCAGCTACACGCCTGACGAGGCGCACCTGGACGGGTCTCTGGATGGCCGCGGGCGAAGGGGTGACGACAGCGACGGCCCACAATTTGCGATGAAGTTCACGCCAAACGAGCAGTACCTCCGCGCAAATGGAGCCGTGTCTCTACTGCGGACGGTCAATGCAAAGGTCGCGCTGGACATTCGGCAGTACGACATTTACGCCGAGGCAGCATTCCGCTTTGGCGACGCTTTTGCGCTCAACTTTAAGCTTCAGTCGACGGGCTTACCCGGATCGAACGGCTTTCAGTTTTCGTTTGCCGGGTCAATCGAGAACCGCATTTGGGAGGAACTCGGGCGCACGGGCGTTGCGGTTGCACAGCAGTTTGCGACGGCGGCGACGGGGCAGCTGGAGAGTGCCAAGGCGTCGCTTGGAAGCGCAAAGGCGCGGCTGGAAGAGGCGAAGAATGCTGTGGAAAGAGAGAGGCAGCGAGTGCAGGAAAAGTTCAACGATGCCCAGAACGCCGTACGAAGCAAGCAAAACGATCTCAACAACCTGCAGAATTCGTGCAATGATTATTGCGGCAATTGCAAGTGGTACAAGGTAGGGTGCTTATGCATTAAGTGGAGTGCGCGTGTGCGTGTGTGTGTGTTGGGGGCGTGGGTGGGTGGATGCGTGTGGTGTGTGTGCGTGTGTGTGCGTTGTGCGTCGTGTGTGGGTAAGGGAGTCTCAAGATGTTCACACTCGTCCTCACACAAACACATCACATTCGCTTCCATTTCCATGTCGCAAAACAGCCGTGGAACTGCGTTTCGTGTGCCGGATGTGAGATTGCGCTTGCGGTTGCGCGATTGGCACTCAATGCGGCACAGGCCGTTATTGGGGCGGTGTCCTTCGCTGTCGATTCCGGCTTCAAGCTCGCCGAGGCCGCCGTCTCTGCAGCACAAGTGGCGATCAACCTCGCACAGGGCGCTTTGGATGGAGCAATTGGTGTTGTCAATGCCCTTCCGGGTCTCATAGAGGGACTCACAAGCTTCCTCTCAAAGGTGTTTAGCGTGCGCAGCGCAAACCTCGCAACGACAATCACAAACGACCGCGGCACAATCGGCTTTGACATCCAGGTCACGCTGCTCGGGCAGGACATCCGGCTTACGGGCCAACTGACGCTGTCGTGGGAAGGTGTCAAGAGTTGGATTGTCGAGCAGGTGCGCGCAGCAATGCGGCGCATCGGTTTCTCTCGACGCCGCCGGGGAGACAACGACGACCAACGTGCGTTTGAGGGAGTCGGTCCCGAGCTACTCCACGCGCACGCAGGTGTTGTTGACATGACCCTGCATCCGCACTTTGGCGCCGCACACGTGACACGCCGCGGCGCCGTCGTCAAGGAGATTGACACTGCCGTTGCGTGCGCAGCAGGAACGGCGGTGTATGACGGAAGTGCGCAGGGCTTTGACGGCACGCTCCCCGAGTGCCTTTTTGACGTCCCTACGGTCCAGTCGCTGTTCCTCACGGGCAACAGCATTGGCGGAAGCATCCCTGCGTTTGGCAATGCAACTGCACTAGAATACCTCGCACTGGGCGTAAACCGCATAGGCGGACCAATTCCAGCGTCCATTAAAAACGCTCCCAACTTGCGGTGGCTCGACCTCTCAGACAACGACATATCCGGGTCCGCCGATCCGCTCGCCGCTCTCTTGTCACTGGAAAATTTGGACCTTTCGGGAACAAAGATTGACTTTTCTGCCGGCAAGGGGCTTTCCATCACGCTCGCACAGCTCCCCCGCCTGCGCGCCTACGATGTCACTGGCGTGGCGTCTCCGTCCGACGCACTCTCGGCGTCGCCAATTGAAGTGACGACCGTCGTTGTCACGCTGCTTTCCGGTCTTCCCCAGCGAATGTACTGCGGCGAGTGCGAACTGGCGATTCGCCTCGAGGGAAAGTGTCCCTCTGCAGGATGCGCACAAGACAACCTCGCAACGCACAGGGCGTCGGAATACGTTACCATGCAGCTGGCGGCCGCGGGTGTGGAGGGCCTCGGCAAGGCAACGGTTAAGATCACCGGCACATTTGCGTTTGGCGACGCACGCACGATGATCTCCGCTGAGATTTCAAACATACCTGCGGGCAGCGTGCAGTCGTACATCCGCACCCTCGCAATCGCCCCGCGTCAAGAGGCATTTACCAGCGGTACGCGTGTCGAGTATCAAGAGTCGCGCGCAAAGTGCCCACCCGGCCGCTTTGGAGAGGACTGCAAGTTCTTTTGCCCGTTTGCGTGGGAGTTGTACAGTCCGACGGCAACGTCCGTGGAGCAGTCGATGATCGATTCCGCCGGGTTGGAAGTGGCCACGGGTATCGTGCTCGACGGTCTTCAGCCCCGCTGCTTTGTTCCAAACAACGTCACGTGCGGACAGAACGTCACCGTCGCCGTGCAGGAAGCAGTCGACAGCTGCATTCTCTACATTGGAGGAACGAGCCCCGTCTCCCGATGCACGGCGGCCATACTCACTGCGAGGTCGCTGGCAGACGCTCTCTCAAAGCCGGCGGCGTGCGTGGACGGCCCTCTGCAGCCGTTTATTACGGTCGCCAATGCTGAAATATCCGGGGAAGTGTGCGACATTTCGGAATTTGAGGGGTCGCTTGTGACGACTTCTGGGGATGATGCCGGCGCGTTCTCGCTTGCGTTCAACAGAGCAGACGGGTCAGTGTCGTTTTCAGTGAAGAGCGGGGGCGCCGACTTTACTTCGATGGTTTACGGCTCTGATCCGCACAACGACGACTGCGGCGTGTGGCGCTTTGCGGGGACGGAAGACATGGGCGACGACGTCACTTCTGTAGATGTTGTCGAGGGACACGGTAAGTCACGTGTATCGGTGTCCGCACAGCTTGCACAGGAAGGGGTCGAAATGTGCACACTTTTACACACACACACACTTTGATACAACAATACACACATATTGCGCATGCCACCTGTTGTCAATTTGTACGCACCAGTGACGCACCCTACCGTGTCCCTCTGCAGTGGGCTTTCCCGGCAACACGCTGCTGTCATGGAACGGACAAAACGCCGGCGCCAAGGCCGTCATAATGGCGACGGGCGGGGTGTGCATGAGCGCCCAGTGGCATGCAGGGGACTTGAAGGACGGCTGGCTGCGTGCAGACCTCAGCACAGCAAACTCAAAGACAAAGGCGTTTCACTTCCACGCGGTTGTGCGCACGCGAGGACGACCAAACGGCGCTTTTGCGTCGAACATCAAGTTCAAGCGGTGCGCGGCACAGCTGCCGTCTTGTCCGGAATTCTGCACTTCAGGTATCCCTCGCAAGTGAAAAAGTGGCTTTGTTGCGTTGTTTTTTTCCTTTTCGTAGGTTCACAATTGTTTGTTTATGTGTGCATCATCACGATGCACTTCAAAACAATAACTGAGCGATTAATGCCTGATCATGTCGACGCAAGCGCAGTGCCCATCACCAAATGAGCTCATCTTTTCATAATTCACTCACCTCGTCCACGCAGGTCGCACGTGCGCTGTGCGCGACGGCGACTGCCCTGCCGGTACCCGCTGCGAGGACGTCCTTAACACGAAGAACCCATCGCAGACCACAGCCCTCTGCCACTGTCTCTCTGGCGCTTTCGACATGAATGGCCACTGTATGCTTGCGGGCGTTCTCGCTCCTTTTACGGACGGCACTGTCGTCGCATGCGGACCCAAGATAACGAGCTCGTGCTTTAAGTCGAGTGACGGTGGATCCAGCTGGAACGAGCACTCTGACCGTAATGCCGACCCCTTACGCACGACGCTCGTCGGCACTGGCCTCGACGACGACGGCAAGGAGTACCTTCTCTATGCCACCGCGGGCCCCATTTGGCGGGAATCCACGGGAACCCCCGACAACGAACGCTGTCTCGTGCAGTTCAACGACGGTGGGCTCATTCGACTCGTTCCCCAAAACTACGCCGAGCTGAAATCGATGGCCATACGCGACCACGTGTTCCACAGAGCAGTGATGTCAGTCGGAGTCACGACGACACAGACGGGCTCGTCGCCGTCGGATGGGATCCTGCTTCGGCGCGAAGGCAATAACATTGGGAAGGTCGGAGTGACACGTCGCGGTGTGTATTACAAGCGCGTGGATCCCGTCACTGGCGACGACGAGAGTGAGTGGCGCATGCGCGCAGTGTGGCAGTGCCGCTGCGATTGAGCGCTTCCTATTACAACCGCCAAGCAGATGTGACTTGTATTGCTTGGCCATGTCCGCCATTGCGGTCCTCAATCCCTCTGAAGCCAGACTTTCGCTTTCGCTGCGATTTTGAATCCTTCTTTTATGTGTGCTCTTGCGCGGGTTTTTTGTCCGTTACGTTAAGTAAAATCGTGGAGTCTAAGCTTAGTTTAAGACTCAGATCTGATAACCAAAAGCAGGCGGAGAGGCATCAGTGGATGACATGTTGGATCCCCTGTGGGAGGCTGTCACGGCACGACTAAGTCGTCCGCAGTGTGGCTGTGATGCCGGCGAGCACCGGCGACTGACTTTTATGTTGGGAACCGGCCTTCCGATTGAGTTCACTTGCGCCGCCGCCGGCGTCCGACAGTGGGAGCATGCAGTGGACTGAGGCCGACCCGGTCCAGTCTGCCAGTCGTGAGTCACGGCATCCACAAGCTGAAGCCAGGCGGCTCAGTCAGTGGCGGCTGTCTTGACGCGGACTCGGCATTTCACGTGAGGGGCTGTCGCCTTTGAGGAATGAGGACTGTAAATTCCGGGTTAATTTGAAAAAATAGTCTGAATTCACCGTTAAATTAGCCTGGAATTGTCACTTTAATTGTGACGGGCATTGTTGATGTTTCCTGCTTTTTGATGTCCCTCAGTCTGTTCCGGCGACCGTCTCTTTGGCACTGAATTGCATCTCATTAAGTGATTAGGCGACTTTGTTTACCAAGGGTACTGAAGTCTGACTCCACCGTCTGCCGCATAACATGACTCAGCACGGTATTTTTATTATACCAGTCATGAATGTCGATTGTCCGGTGCTTATGACTCTTCCGGGTCGACGTCGGTGCCCAAATCGGACCGCGCGCGCTGTCGACGGGGACTCATCTCTCACCGAGGGCGGCAGTCGGATAACTGGGTCCGTCACGCGCACTCGGTTGACATCTTTATACTACGGCAGTCAGTTTGCATACTGAAGTCGACTGTCTGCCGCCATTGTATTAATGGCGCACGGCGTTGCGAAAACGGTGGTTTCTCTATTGCTGTGTGCTCTTCTCTGTGCCTATTGCGCCCATGATGCACGCGCGGAATCACTGCTTGCCCTTGTGCAGCGGATTGCGCGGGATGCACCTGCCCTCGTGAGCTCACTACCCAGCACAACCTTCTCGCCTTCAGTACCAGGCGAGCTGAGTTTCAATGTATCCTCGGGTCACTTCCTTTTCTCCATTGATGCATCCGCGATATCTGGCATCGCATGGTCAGACCAAGTGGATGCGACCCTAAAAGGGCTGCCAAACGACTCATCATTGACTCCGGGACCGATTGTAGTAGATGCCGCATCGGGTTCATTCCAAGGCGTGGCTATGAATGGCAATGGCGTCGCAGTCACGTGCCCTCGCGTGTCGCCACTTCTGACTCTGCTCTTGTCGACTGGGCACCTCATTCTCGCCAACTTCACCATTACAAACTGCATCAGTGACGATGTTGGAATGGACGGCCGACACACTGCACTCATCCGAATGTCAAATGCAACGTCTCTATCACTGTTGAGTATTACCTTCTCGTCGATGCGTGGTGTGCGTGTCATCGATGCTTCCGAAGGGGGAAATATTTTCGTCCGGAATGTGAACATTAGCGACGCGTTTGTTTCGCCGGGCACTCTGCCGTGCGACGCAGAGAGCGATGGGTGTGGTGGTGGTGTTCTTGTTCGCGCGGGTGGCACGGCAACAGTGGATGTTCGCTCATTGGCTGCGAGGGACTTTGGCTGCACTATTAATAACGGATCCTCAGGAGGTCTGTTTGTGATTAAAGACGACGCTCGCCTGCTTGTGGGCGAGTTAGTCATCCACAATGCGACGGCGCACAGAGGAGGCGTTGTTGCAATGTATGGTCAAGCATCTGCAGACTTTGCGGGCGTGCGGGCGCAGGTCCTTCGTGCTGAAGCCGATGGAGGTTTCGCATATGCGGAGGGCTCTGCGTCGCTCTCTGTGACGGGATCGAGCGTGGACGCCGCAGTGGCCCTGAAGGGGGGCGTTTTTGCGCTGACTGGCGGTGCGACGCTCCATCTTGATGATATCAACGCCACGCATGTAGACGCGGGAGAGGACGGAGGGTTTGCGTGGATGGGCGGGAATGCTGCGGTGACTGTGTCTGGACTTGTGTTGGACACGGCATCTGCACAACTTGACGGGGGCGTCTTCACTCTGACGGAGTATGCGACTGCGCACATGACATCCGTGAGTGCCACGCGCGTGTCTGCGGGCGGGAGGGGCGGGTTTGCCTCTGTGCGTCTGAGTGCTGCCATGTCAATTACAGGCTTTGTGCTGCATGATGCAATCGCGTCCGATGGAGGCGGCTTCTTTATTGCGGAGGCTGTGTTCAACGGCTTCCCCGGAGGACTCGCATTGGTCCAGTTGTACAATGCCATTGTGCGGCTCGTTCAGGCTGGCGTAACGGGCGGTTTTGTAAGAAACGAGGCTCCGAATTACGGGTCTACAAATTTTGAGGCCACCAACTTGACTTTGAGTGATGCACATTCTACGGAAGGTGGCGGTGCGTTTTGGTCGAGTGGGATTGTGACGATAGCATCATCCACTCTAACGGACATTGTGTCGGGGTACGGTGGCGGCGGTTTGTTGCTTACATCTGGCAATACAATGTGCGTATTTTCCGACGTTCGCCTCGAAAGAATTTATTCGTCAGGATCTGGGGGCGTCTTTTCCTCATCCGGACTGTCGACGCTCACCATAACTGGTTTGGTGGCGCACGACATTACCTCCGATGGCAGTGGCGGGATTGCACGGATCGCGGGGGTATGCAGTGTTCTCATGCGCAACTACACACTGAAGCATGTGCGTGCCATACAGGGTGGTGTTGTCAGCGTTACCGACGACGCGTCCTTTCGGATGACGGACGGCATCGTGGAGGACGTGCGGGCTGACTACGGAGGGGTCGGGTACGCCGAGGGCGAGCGGGGCAGCATTGACATTGCATCACCCTTTACGCTGACCGATGCGTCGGCGCTGTACGGTGGCGTCCTGTATCTAGTCGGCGGTGGGCTGGCCTCTCTCCATTTCCCATTTTGGTCGGTGTCGGAGACCGATTACCTATGGATATCTGGCATCTCCGCGTCGCGCGATGGCGGGTTTGTGCACGCTCAAGACGATGCTGTCATTTACATGATGGGCTGTCGGCTGTCGGATTGCACGGCGCGGAACGGAGCTGTGATGAGCCTATCCGGACGCGCCCGTGCGGTAATTTCCGACTCATCCATCGACAGCGTCGCTGCACGCCAAAACGGAGGTGTGGCATTGGTACGCGACGACTCGCTCATGGAAATGTATTCCACAAACACAACCAATGTGTCTGCGGTCAACGGCGCGTTCTTGAGTATGAACGGCGGGTCGCAGGCACTTATTCAGCAGTCGTTTGTATCGGGCGTCACTGTGCGGCAGAAGGGTGCATTTGCGCGTTTGCAAGACGTCGCCATGCTCACCGTCGATGATGTGCGTGTGTCGAATGCGAGTGCGAGTGCCGGGAGTGTGCTCTTTGTGACGGATGACGCGAGCGTAGTGGTCACCGGATCGTCTTTTGCGTCTCTGAGTGCCATTGATGCAGGCGGCTTTGCCTTTGCCGACGGCGAATCGTACATTGAGCTATCGCGAGTGTATATCACAAACACAACCGCGCGAAATGGCGGCGCCATTGGGATATTTAACAGTGCGCACGTGAACATGACCGCGACGGAAGTGACGAATGCACAGGTATCTGAAGAGGGCGGTGTGCTGTATGTGCAGGACAGGGGTAATGTGTTTGCAGACACCTTGCGCATTATCAGTGTCTCTGCATATAGCGGTGGTGTGGTCTATGCGGCTGACATTAGCACGGTCCGTCTGTCGAGCGCCATTGTGCGCGGCTCGAATGCGGCGTCGTCGGGCGGGTGCGTGTACGCTGGTGGCAGTGCAGTGGTGAGGCTGTCGGGGGGGTCGTTTGTGCAATGCCACGCCGGCACAACAGAGTCCACCGGCGGGACGGGCGGTGTTGCATTTGTGAATACGGGCGCGCGAGTGTCTGTGTCTGGGCCACTCCTGACCGTTGCCCTTGCGAGTGCTGTAATCGGACCCGGCTTCTACTCTGAGGAGCGATTTGACGACGCCTCGCTTAGTTCTGTCGCCCTCGAGGGTCCCCTGGTCGACCCCGCTTCAAAGGTTATTGTTGTCGACGCCGGCGGCATGTTCTCCGGCCCACCCGCCACAATCGCAGCGATTGGAGCATCCGGGGTGCCACTGCCAGTCGGGGCGGGGGTCGTGATGAACACTGCAAGCGGTGCGATTGTGCCTGCGTTTACCCTGCAATTGAGGGACATTTACGGCAACGCAACTTCGCTGAGTGGTCGGGAGCTGACGGTGAAGCTGTCACTTCGACCATCGGACGGAAGCGCACTTTTGACGGGGGATGTTGAGAAGGGATTTGGGACGTCGTCAAGCATTTCGTTTGCATCGCTGAGACTGTATGGAGTGCCCGGCACACAGTACTCGTTTGTTCTTGAGGCGTCGAATAAGTTCTACTATGGCGATGGGGACACGAACGAGCAGCGACAGACTCTGCTCAACAACGCTTCGATTGGCATTGGAATTAGGGATTGCGGTGCGGATGAGATCAGCGTGATGGGGACGCTGGGATATCCTGAGTGTGATGCTGTGGGGGCGTCGGCGGTGGGGAGCTCGTCGTCGTCGAATGTGCTGCAGATTGCGCTGTCGTCATCGCTGGTGGCGGGGGCGGTTGCGATTGCGGTAGTGTACGCCGTGTTCCGGTGGAGCCGACACGCTGCAATGCTGCGGCAGAAGGAAAGCCGCGCGACGCACGAAGAGTTTATCGAAAAGCACCTCTCGAAGCAGCCTGAATTATTTTCTCTCGAGACGCCTCGCGATGCAGTGGAGTTGTTGGACAGACTGGGAGGTGCGTTGCTCGGCAGTGAATTGTGATAACACTAGATGTAACTATTTGAATTGCGCAGACTGATTGGTGGCGGCTGTCTACTCGTTGTTGCATGTATGCCGTCACTCTATGATTTGGCAACTTACGCAATGCCATCGATGGTCGTCGTTACAGTGGCTTTTCCGTGGTGTTTAATTGTGTATGCATGCCGATACAGTGTATGTGCTTGTATGTCCGTGGCACCTGTAAATTAATAGTACTATCTGCTTGACTGGTAATGGCTTTGCTGTCATGATCCGCCGAGCCCGAGCCGCTGCGGCTTGGCTCATTCATATTATCGGTGCGCATTCGGCCGCATATTCAATGGAATCCTATTACGCTCTCGACTGGCTCTAACGAAATTAATGCCCATGAATGCATTGTGGTGCATCCTCGGCTGGTGTTCTCTGTTTACACTCTTTTATTATTTCAGAGGGCGAGTTCGGCGTCGTTCTGCGAGCGCGGGTTATGCGTGAGGACGGGCGGCCGTGCCTGTGCGCCGCGAAAATGCTCAAGACGGGCTGCACACTGCGAGAGCGCGTGGCGTTTGTGCAGGAGGCAACGGTCATGCAGGGCATTGGGCAGCACCCGCACGTGGTCAGCTTGTGCGGCATAGTGAGTCGCGATGAGCCCATGCTTATACTGACCGAGTATGTGCCGCACGGGTCTCTGGATGCGTTTGTCAAGTCGATTCCCGTGGCGCACAGGACCACAGGGTCGGTGTCAGTGAACATGTTTGAGACGTTCAGCAGCCACATTGCGCGTGGCATGGCGCACCTCGCCCAGATGCGCATTGTGCACAGGTGAGTTTTATTATAAGTATTTTTGCAGTCGGTTTGTGTAATGATTTGGTGATTGTTTACGGCACGCACGGTCCTTCTGTCGCACACTTATGATATCATGTCTTTGGTCAGTGGTAGCCAAAGCTGAGTGTGGGCTGTTTCGCGGGGCGACTTGAGTCCGTTGGGAAAGTGCGCTTAGTAATATGGCTTTATTGCTGAGATGTCATTAATCTCTAGCAAATGTGGTACAGGTGATAGTTGTTTTGAGTGGTTTCCGAAAATCGCGTCCATCTCTCTCTCTTGACTGCGCCAATCCCCACTATACCATGCTGATATGCCGCACTGTGTCATGATGGCAGAGATCTTGCGTGCCGCAACTGCCTCGTGGGGCAGGATTTATTCGGTGGATATGTGTGCAAAGTGACGGACTTTGGCATGTCCGAGGAGACGACGGGTGGGAAGGAGTATTTCCGGAAGAAGGAGAAGGAAAAGCTACCGGTCCGCTGGATGGCGCCCGAGAGTATAACGGAGAAAAAGTATCACCAGGTATAATAGTGTCTGTCGTGAGTGAGATGCACACCTCGTACATCCAATGCACATGCCCGGCACATTCTCTCCGTCCCTCGCACACGCACACACACACACACACACACACACACACACACACACACACATACACACACACACACACACACACACACACACACACACACACACACACACACACACACACACACACACAC
>CALSCR010003053.1:0-27116 GCA_943704495.1 Pigoraptor chileana | reverse complement strand
CGGTGGCCCTCAGTGCGCAGTGACGTGACAGCCAAGCCATGCTTTGTGTGGAAGGGAATGAACGATTATGGAACAATATTTATGGGCCGCGATCCAACCGAGTTTGCGAGAATGCTGTCACGGGTTATGATGGAAATACTTGGGAAAGATTACGATGCCGTGATTCTCGATCCGACTCCGCTAACAGAGCGCAATGCCGTCAAGGACCCATTCCACCACGACAAATGGATTCACCAGCTGGTCGGCATTAAACAGCATTGTGCGCACATGCTTATAATTAAAACCGGTATATTATATATATAATTATAATTCCTCATCTATTCACTGCACGACAGGTCAAGTAATTGTATGAAAGTAGCAATAATCACATACAACATTCTAAAATAATTATTATATACTTGTCAATGTCTGATTAGAATCAAGTTGTTCAAATCTGTGTTACAGGAGCCTTGAGGGCGCCGGCGGGATTAACGGCAGGTCTGGAATCTAATGTTGATGCATTGTCAATGACATAAACGGCACCGGCATGTACCACAACCATGAAGGTCGATGAGATGTGATTAGCAGATGGACTGAAATACATCACATCTGATGAGTAACCCCTGACATGTCATTCTTACATACATGCACGCCGAATACAACTCTCATACAAACAAGCTTACCGAAGGGCGCGCAAATACTGCGATTCAAAGTTGCGAGCAAAGTTAACGGTAAGTTCAGAGGAGCATGTCATGGTGGTGCACGCCACATCAGTATCGCAGTGTGGACCCCTTCCGGCGGCACTGCAACGGCGTCACTGGCGTCCTTGACACAATAGCCCGTGAGCACCAGCCGATTGAGCGGCTACACAGACGTCACTTCCTCACGGAACGCCGCGTCGTTCACTGAAAAACTTATTGTTGTAAAGCGGCCAGAGTTGGAAGAGGCGCCGGCGCGGCAGAAGCCGTGAAAACGCAAAATGCGATTGACCTTTGACTGTGCCGCAAGCTCCGGCTCGGCCTTGAGGCAGGGGGTTGGCGAGGGAACAGAGTGCAATCGTAAAGATCCGTAATAATACGAATTCAGTATTGAAACTTATGCGAGGCACGTGAGAAAAATAAATCACTTGCCTACTGAGCTTAATGTGACCGATCAGCCCGATGTGCAATTATCACGTGCCATATTACCGTGAGTGGCACGTGACGATATTTTGACCGAGCCATCTGTTGTTCACGTCACGTGGCCGCCTTGGTTGCTCCGAGTTGCCCGACCGCTGCCGGGCACTTTGCGAGTCTCTCAATACCAGATGCCGGTATAATATCTAATAGCAGGCCGTTTATTCAGACGCACTCAACGCCCGCTTCCCCTCTCAAGGTACCAATATCTACAGAAACGGGCAACCCAACACTATTCCTCAGGCAGCCGGTCTGCGATACTGGGGGCTCGCCCTGAAATATATAAAGATGCGCCTCGGCCGGTTGATGGCCGTGGGCCTAATGTTCATCACCCTTTCGCTCATGTTGTATGCGCTGCTGGAGCAGCAGGAATCCACATTCGGTGGAAATGAACTCTTGCGTGGCAGCTCTAAACTTGGAGATTTGGATGACAGGGTGGGTTGGCATGCATGCGTCTGTGTGTATCTGTTTGTGTGTTTGTTATGTGTGTGTGGTTGTGTGTTTTTGTGTAGTGTATATGCGCGCGCGTGTGTTTGTGTGTGTGTGTGTTTGTGTAGGTACACATGGGCTCTGAACGATGTAGCACGGATAGGCGTGCCGTCTCTAGTACTCATCTTGTTGTTGTTAAATAGCATGTCTGCCATGTACGGGCTTGTGACGCCAACATCATTGATGTTGCTACTCGTCTTCATTTCTCTTCCTCGCAACTGTATCGCAGGAAGGGCCTTTGGGGCGATCCCGGGCGCAGGTTAGTTTATGTCGCTAGAACCTGTCTTTCAGTGCGTGTTTTTATCCACTCGTGTGCTTATGTTTTGTCTGAGGCTGACCTGATCTAGTAAACTCTCCACACCATCTCTGTCTCTTCCGCGCTGACGCACCTCCTGAATAATTCCAGGAGGGAGATGCGCCTGCGCCGCGTGTTGTTCCGGCCGACGTGGAACCCGACGAACGCATAGACATGTTGGAGGCAAAGAACGGCGGAGAAGGCGAGGACGGCGCTGAGAATGACGGAGGTGATGCACAAGACGGCGTCCTCGATGTGATGCCTCCGATCGGACACCCTATTCCTGCTGCTGACGTAGATGAGGTATGGTGGCTGCAACTGTCTGATTATTTGTGGTTGGGTGGTTTGTCATGTTATAAACTGTGTGTTGTGTGCGGTCGCGACTGCGTGTGGTGTGTATTGGTCGTGATTGTGTGTGGTTGTTTGTTGTGTGTTATGTATGAGTCATTATTGTGTGTGGTTGCATGTATTTGTCATGATTCAGCAATGCTTAGTCCGTCCTTGAGTTCGCGTGCTCATCTTTGCCTCTCGCTCGCTTAATGGCACAGAAACTGGGGCCTGTGAGGACCGTGCTCAATCAGAACATCGGTGGGTGACCACAGCGGCTCTGCATTGTCTCTGCGCCTGGACAGCAGCGGTATTTCTCACATCGTGTGATGCTTGTCCATAATCTGTCCACAATCTGACGGTATTCTTTGTGTTGTCCGTTTCGTCTGTCACTTTTGGCTGTTTGTGTGAAATGTGCGCATTCTGTAGGTAAGTGTTCGTTCTCGAAACGTCGTCGGACTGATGAAGATATTCAAATGAAGCAAATGTTCGATCAGCTCCCGTTCGACAACCCCGACGGCGGTGCATGGAAGCAGGGTGAGTGCGATTGCGTCATGTCGCCGTGATGTGCACTGCCAGCAGAACTATTGCAGATTACGATTCAACATTACTGTATGTTCTGACTCTGCAAACGTGCCTGATTGTTTTTTATGTGTCAGGTATTGTACCTTGTCTGTTTTATATCTGTCTGTTCTGTGTCTGCTTTGTGTCCCTGTTCTTGAGTTTATTTCTTTGGGTCTGCACCTGTACCTGAGCTTGTTAGTGTATGTCTTAGTCGTGTGTTTGTGTGTGTGTGTGTGAGTGTTGTGCGTCCCTTTTTATGCTCACCCGCTGTATTTTGTTTGGGATTTCATTTCGACGCCCTTGTCTCACCACAACGCATGTCTGGCTCAATGCATGTATGACACAATGCAGGCTGGCCAATAACGTATTCTCAACAGCGCGACTTTCCGGACACTCTTCACATTCACGTGATTCCACATTCGCACTGCGACCCCGGATGGATCAGGACGTACAGAGACTACTTTGATGCGCAGACGAAATCAATCCTCACGACCATGATGGAGGCAATGAAATCGGTGCGTAAACAGTCGGGCAGTGACGTTGCTGCTGTGGTCGTCAGTGTTGATGTTGGGCTCGCTGATGCAATCCTTATTGGTCGATGCGGAATGCTGCGCGTCCGTGCTGAGACGAAGAAGAAACTCCCTTTATTTACTGATGCGTGCCAAGTATTTAAGCCGCTCATTCTTTCTTTCATTCGTCATGAAGGATGAACGCCGCAAGTTCATATTTGCCGAGATCTCGTATCTGAAGCTCTTTTGGGAGGAAGCGCCGCATATGCGCGACACAATTCGACGGTGAGTGTAATCGTTCGCCTTCAACTGCGCAATGGGAACCGGAGGCTATCTGTCGATTGGTATATGAATGGGATGTCTCTTGGCAGGTGCAACATGTGATTCACAGCCCTTGCAACCGCGTATCGCACATGCATCCATCCACAAACGTCTGTGCATATAACGGCATGTAAGCAAGCACCTATGGAATACATGCGGCGCACGTATCCAAGACTCCCACTCAGTCAGCCACACTCAGTCGCACTCACTCACTTTCACTCAATCTCACACATTCGCACACTCACTCACACTTTCACTCGCATGCACACACTCGCACGCTACATCAGACTCCTTGCGAGCGGTCAGTTTGAGATTGCGACGGGCGGCTGGGTGATGAACGACGAGGCCAACACCAACGTGTATGCCATGATTGATCAGCTGACGGAGGGGCACAGCTGGCTCGAGGACAATCTCCCCGGTGTAAAGCCCCGCAACGGATGGGCCATAGATCCCTTTGGGCACACACCCACCATGGCGTATGTTCTCAACCGCGCCGGTCTCAAATCAATGCTCATCCAGCGGACCCACTACCAGGTTAAGAAGGAGCTTGCCAAAAACCGCAATCTCGAGTTTCGGTGGAGGCAAAACTGGGCGACCGACACTAGCACCGACTTTTTCTGCCATATGATGCCGTTTTACAGCTACGACATCCCTCATACCTGCGGGCCAGAACCGGCCATATGCTGTCAGTTCGACTTTCATCGCCTTCCTGGGTGAGAGGGGCTGGGACGGTGTGCCAGGAGCTGCTCATTCTTTAGCATAATCGGGCGTTTTAAGAGTTCAAGTGCACATGGAGCACGCGCAGCATGCATATGTACAACATATGGTGTGGTTGTGGTCGACAATTCGTGGGCTGCATAATTGTATTGACACCGCACGAAACAACCCACGCACCCCCACGCAGGTCGCCCGTGTTCTGTCCGTGGCACATTGCGCCGGTGCGCATCACCCCCGGCAATGTCGCTGACAAGGCAGAGGTGCTGCTGGACCAGTATCGCAAGAAGGCGACGCTTTACCGCACAAATCATCTGCTGATCCCGCTGGGAGACGACTTTCGCTACATGGTGCGTGTTGTGTCATGTGGACTCATCCTATGGAGGCCGAATGTGTTGTGTTGTATCGCCGTCCTGGCTCTGTTATTATTCATCTACACCATCGCCGTGCGCCTCATTTCCTCCATATGACCGGTATACATGCTCACACGCACACACAACATGTGCTCACACAACCCTTTCACGAACATACTTACACGCACATACTCAATCACTCACTCGCTCGCTCACTCACTCACTTCACACACACACACACACACATACACATACACGCATGCACGCGCAATCCCGATGGACGTCAATAGTCATCCGGAGAGGCAGAGAACCAGTACACGAATTACCAGCAGCTCTTCGACTACATGAATGGCAACCCAGCAATGCGGGTTAAGGCTCAGTTCTCAACGCTGGAAGACTACTTCTCGGCCATTCGCGATGACGGCGGCTCCCGCAAGGTCAAGTTTCCCGTTCTTGCGGGTGACTTTTTCACTTATGCCGACCGCGACGATCACTACTGGAGCGGTTATTACACATCCAGGGCGTTTTACAAGGGCATGGATCGCGTGCTCGAGGGTGGGTTAGGATTAGATTGAACCTAGTCTCATCAGTCTGCGCTTATGCTCCACCTGCAATCGCGAGGATCTCGTTTGTGATTCTGACCAACATTTTGAGAGTGGGGGCACGTGGTTGGATCAAATAGTTGAGTTTGTTTGCATTGACCGCGTAGTTCCGGCTGTGAACCGCGTATGAGAGGCATGATGTGTCGCCCTTGGCGTGCTGAATGTGCACTGCCGTCACGTGACTGCAGCTGCACTTCGCGCCGCCAACATCGCCTATGCCTTTGGGCGCGCCATTGCATCCCGGGATTCCTCCGCGTACGCCGAGTCGCGCTTTAACGCTCTGAAAACCGCGCGCGAAAATTTGGGGCTGTTTCAACACCATGATGGTATAACGGGCACTGCGAAAGATCACGTGGTCATGGACTATGGGCGGAAGTTGCACGACTCGCTCAATGGCGTGAAGGTGTGTGTTAACCCACTTTAGATGGTGTTTTTTAACTTGTTCTTTTTCTCTGGGTATGTGTAAACTTGTGAATATGTGTGCCTGACTGGACCTCGTTGGTAAATTCTCCCACTATTTGTTTTTGTTTCTTTGGAATCAATGTGTGCCGCCGCCTCCGCCCTTGCAGTCGCTCACACGAGACATGGTCCAGCTGTTCTTGAGCAAGACGACCGCCGATGTGTACTCGAACACGGCCGTCTTTAACATTGCGGAGACCAGGAGCTCTCACACCGACATGCCCCGCCGCGCCATTCTCGCCGTTGCGGGCAAACCGCAGGGCGCCTACGCCGTCTTCTACAATCCGCTTGCATCGCAGCGTGTGTCGGCGGAGTCTGTCTACACGGACGCCCCCTCCGTCAAGGTCATCGATGTGGCCACCGGACAGCCGCTCGAGTACCAGTCGACGCTGACGTGGGATGACGCCACTACTGTGACCGCGGGCCGCTATGAGATCACGTTTGTCGTTACTGTGCCTCCGCTCGGCGCATCCACCATCCAGATAATCGAGCTTGCGCAGCCGGCGGACGATGCGCCGTTTGCTAAAACAACGTTGTACGCGGGAGGACCCTCGCGCACCATAGGCTCGCACCACTCGATCTTCGAGGGCGACGCTAACAGCGGCGACATTTCGATAACAAACGGGCGCATATCGGCCTACTTTGGCAAGGATGGCATGCTCCGCCGGCATAAGGACACTGCCACGGGCATATCGACCGAAATCATAGAGGATTTCCTTACCTACGGATCTTACAAGAGCGGGGCGTATCTCTTCATGCCAAATGGCGGTCCGATGTCAGTGCACCGCAACGGCCGCGTGCGCGTGACATCCGGTCCGCTGATGAGCGAGGTGTACGTTGACATGGACGGAACGAAGCGGTGGGCGCGCCTCTACACGTCGCCGGGGCCGGACGGCGCTGTGCTTGAGCTTCGGCATCACGTGGACGTGCGTGGGATGGACAACAAAGAGTTTGTGGTGCGCTATGCCACAAACATCGACAACGGTGGCGTGGCGTACACGGACCTGAACAACTTCCAGATGCAGCGGAGGGAGCGCCTGGACAAGCTGCCCCTGCAGGCGAACTACTATCCGATGCCTGCCGCAACGTTCATTCAAGACGGACGCACGCGCCTCACTCTGCACTCGTCGCAGTCGCTCGGGGTCGGCATTCCGAGGAACGGCTGGTTTGAGGTTATGCTTGATCGTCGCCTCATGCAGGTGTGTGCTGTGCGCAGTGCCGGTGATTGTGCTGCGTAGGAGTGGGACCGTCGCACTCGGGCAAAGGTTGTAGAGATTGCCCATTTCATACCCGCCTGTTTCCTTGATGTAAACCTGTTAGACACACTCTACGCACACGCACACTCACAAACACTCTTGAATGTCCATATCACCCCCACGCACGCATGCAAAAACTCACACACATACACGCATTCACCCAGGATGATGAGCGCGGTCTCGGCCAGGGCGTCACCGACAATCTTCTCAATGAAGTGGTGTTTCACATGACCGTCGAACATGCGTCCGGATCACTCGACAATGAACCCGTGATTGCGCACCCTTCCATGTTGTCGATCGCAGTCGCTGAATCGCTTGTGCATCCGCTGCTGGAGCTGCATGCGACCGACGCCTACTCCACCCCCGCCTTTTCGCCCACATTCGCCCCGCTTAGAGAGCCCTTCCCGTGCGATGTGCATCTGCACGACCTGAAGGTGTTGCGGCACTCGTCGCCCAAGGCGGCGCTGTATGTGCACACAAAAGCATTTGACTGTGCGTTCCCTGATGTCCCGCGGGTGTGCAACGCCCCCTCGGACAGTGCCACACTGAAGCTCAATTTGATGCTGAATGGATTCGCCGTTGACAAGGCCACGAAGGCGTCGCTGACAATGATGTTTGACGAGGGCGACGCTCACGCGGATCGCATCGACATATCGGAGCCGATGGAGATTGTGTCGTACAGAGTCGAGCTGAACAAGGCATAGATATAACAGCGCGTGGGCGGCGGCATGCACTGCAGTCGCTTCAGCTGTGGGTGGTGTTCTGTCTCTGTAATGTGAACGGAAATAAAGCACACCGTGTGTTTAGTCCCTGATACATCTTCTCAGCGCACTCGTCTCGGCTGTGTTTTGTGATTACATTTGTAGTTTCTTCCAATGCTACTTTATTTTTTCTTACTCGTGCCGTGCGAAGCTTTGAAAAGGCAATGGAACTGCAAACTGTAGCGCACATGGCTTTGTTAGTTGTAGTCGTGCTCAAGGAATGTAGCAGGTGCGCATGGATTACACTGAACTAAACTGCGACTTAGAATTTGTTCAGCAGCGGCGAATATCGCGCGGGCTGGCCGTAGTCACGGCTTGGTTGAGTGTTGATTGTTCGGTGGGTAAACAGTGCAACAACGGCGACGACGCCAACAAGTAGAAGGCTGCAGAATACCGCAAGGACGCCCGTGGCAATCTTGTAATGCCTCAGTACCTTCTCGGACCCTGAAAATCAGCCGAGGAAAAAGGAACCAGGAAGGTGAGTCAAACAACTGGCTCAATTGCAGGTGACGTCATTCGGCAGGGAAGTCGGCGGGCTGTCAAAAGTATAGTGTTTACCACGGAAACTCGATTCAATTTCCCCTGTGACACAATGGCACTCGTCTGCCAATTCAATTGATGACCATGAAATGACATCACGTTCTTGTCTAACACCCTGTACGAACTTATACACAGGTAGCGAAACGGAACAAGGACTGCTGAACAGCTAACAACCCTGGCCGTGCACTCGTCATTGTTATGAATGCATTTTAGCTCACGGCACCGACCCATTGATGCAGCGTGGCGATCCGCTTGCGAGCCATACATGCGAACAAGGTTGGCGATAGTAGCCAGTGGCGACTGAGCAGGAAAGTCTTCCTCAGCGCACGCCCACATCTGCTCGAGTGCAATGGACGCCATCCGCGCCCTCGCACGGTCTCCCACAGCGGCCGCCGCGCGCAGCTCAAGCAGCTGCCAGGCCGCGCGGTTGGCGTCGCGTATCTCAAGCGCGGCGGGGGCATGAAGCGTTGCGAGTGCCTCCACAGCCATACCCGCATCAAGGTAGAGATTCGCCAGCCTAGTCAGTAATGTAACAATTTGAGTGGCAGGGTAGGTAGAAGTCGCACATTACGCATGTGTCAGAAGAGTGTAGCACATCAATGCGGGTATTGCGGTTAATTTCGAATTTCGGGCGTTAGTAATGGGTCTTAGCCGTGAAAAGGAAACACCGGTGCAGTCAGTCGTGTTCAACTTATGGCCATAACCAAACGCTTGCCCAATTTGTCTAAGCACTTGTGGGGCCACTTAGATCACTGCCAGTCTGAGCATACTAGGACTGATTACTTTGAAATAATAGAACATCATAATAATTATGAGAAAAACCTGGACAACGCCGTATCTGAGTTCGGTGCACACCTTTCATGCGCAGGCTGAAAAAGTGAAGGGCCGTAAGGATTTGGTCCCGCCGCTACTTCCAGCTCCACTGCTTTCTTCAGCAGTCGAATTGCCTCCTGCACAACACAATGACCGCAGTCGACGATGTAGGACCGCGAGTGTAAGAGGCTGAAATTAACCAATGGTATTACGGGTGTCAATTGAATGCCGATTGTGCACAATTCATTTCCAATCAATAGAATACTGACAACAGTGACTGCGATTACCAACTAAGGAGTACTATTATAACCCACCGGAATGCCGGAAGGATCGCCATCCACGCGAGAAGACGATGATTGCGGCAGGGGACGTGCGGCGGCAAGAAACCCCCGCAGCTGAAGCGCCCCCGAATGGAGATACGTGGAAGTGCTCGGAAAGGGCTCGCGCAAGATATCCGCAAGCGCCACAATGCGAGCAATCATGTCCTCGACCAGCGGCCAGTGGCCCCAGTTGAGCCCGGCGAGGCCCTGCTCCCAGTCTAGTGAAATTAATTAAACTGTCTTGCATTCCACACAATAGGCATTGACAACGCAT
Source organism: Pigoraptor chileana (assembly GCA_943704495.1). Taxonomy (NCBI): domain Eukaryota; class Filasterea; order Ministeriida; family Capsasporidae; genus Pigoraptor; species Pigoraptor chileana. The sequence goes on along the minus strand of CALSCR010003053.1, from coordinate 17,365 downwards.
CCACTGCAGCGTGTCAGCATGGTACATTAATCTCTATGAACAGGATGCTGCGAGGTGAAATCCACCTTACTATCCAATGCATTACACGGCGATGGGTGTGCATTCAGTTGAGTGATACACAGCGGCACGCATGTCGCGCGAGACAGACAGTCACGCGCAGACCGGCACTCCGACTGAAGGTTCAGTGCAGAGCGTAGGCTTAGGGCATACTAATTGAAACCCACCGTAAGATAATATGCAGCGACATTCCCGAGTGTTGACCACAAAAACGTATTTGTTGGTCCGTGCACATCGTTGCAAGTGGCGCATCTGATCACGTGTGGCGCCTCGATTGCCCTGTATACTCAGTTGATGGTGAATGATCAGAGGATATGGGCGTGACATGAAGCTATGGCCAGCTCATATCATGATGAACTGACCGTTTAGACTGTCTCTGTTACCGCATGTGACAGAGAGGCTGTCACATGCAAAAGTTGCGCCAAACACAAACAACGCATTTGAGGGCCGATGCACACAATCTGTGTTGCACAGCTGCTTTTGACTACCAGCAACTGAGCCCACTAACCTGTGTGTCATGTTTGGATAGAGGCGGTGTCCATCATACATTTGTACCGCGGCCATAATGTTGTATCGCACTTTGGACAAAACGAGGTCGATTTCGGTGACGGAGTCATTACGAGCTTCAAGCTCCTCGGTGCCAAGCCGCGCCATTCGCAATACTTCCGCAGCTGCATGGGAGCGCCCTTGCTGGATATATGCGTAATGGAGGAACTGCATGCCTGTGCCCCACCAGAAACGGGCGGCCACCAGCAGCAATGTGCAGAGGATACATTCAGTCGAAGTACACAACACTCGGCGAGTGATGGGCTTATTGGTGAGTGCGCAAAAGTGGCTGTTGTGTGTGTGTCTGTGCCGGATGTGTTGGGCGCCTGTGTATGCGTGGTAAACGGAGTGTACGTTAAAGCAATGTATCACAGCATTGCCTACGTAGTTCTCACGCAATTCATCCCTACAATGGCGGCTGATTACGGCGTGTACTGTTACGCAACGAAACAGTAGAGATAGGTGTAAATAATGATTCGGACGTCACTCACTGTGAAACTCGATGGAATTCACCGTCGATTGGTTTGTAGCCATGCCGTAGAGAAGACCTGCATAAGTTGCTGCCTGCACATGGTTAAGGTTATTACACAGTCGGTGTACTCCGCAGCAGCGCGAATGCCTGTAATGGTATGGCTGACGTTCACATCTGCGGCGGTTCTTCGCCAGGGCATACGGAGCACAGGAAACAGTTAACCGCCCTGTCCCACTTTCCCCGATCATGCCCACCCACTTCATTGTTTGCTGTCGCCGCCGCCCAATCGCCCAGTCGGAGAGCAATGTGGCTGGCCATGTGGAGCATGTGTGCATTCGCCGGCGCAATTCGACGCAAGTTCGACGCCATTTGAACTGCCGCGGCGGCGCCGAGCGGATGATCGAGGGCATGCACGGCGTAGTGGTTTGCACCCGGATGCATGGGGTGTTTTGCCAGCACAGCCATCGTCACGGCAAGAGCGCGGTCCAGAAGCGCTCGCCCGCGCAACATATATCCGTGTGCCGACAGCTGCGCTTTGTTTAGAAGAGACAGCGCATACAGCGACTGCGCTTCGGGATCGTCGGGATGATCACGTGCAATGGCCTCCATGTGGCGCGAGAATGCAAAGTCACGTGCAGCCTTGTCCTTTCCGTTCGCGAAAAGTGCTTTCACAGCGTCAATATATGCCGCCTGGGAGTGCATGTGTGCAGCCGCGTAAGGTTGGGGTTCAGGTGTGCTCGCCAGAATAGTGTTGGGCAAAGGCAATTGTTATGATAAATGCACTGATACAACTGATATATACAATCATCAGGGAATTCCAGACGCAGTGGCCCCTGAACAGTGAGTGGGCCGGCCGGCCACCAGCTGTAGCGGCAGACGTACACAGTATGACTCAGAACAATCACGACACCGACAACATCAAGCATAGCAATCCGTGCAGTGACACAGAAAACTTAAACATAGCAAATAGACACGCGTCAGCATTACACAGCTGAACCACTAAGAGCAGGCGAGCGCGGGCCAATCCTAATGCATTACACTGACAGCACTTCGTAGCATATCTCATTCCGACACTGCACAATAATGTCAGCGGTACTGACACACTGTGATTGCGACCGATCAGTCATACGGCTTCGCAGATTAGACATTATACAGTGCTTTGACTGTCAATGGCACCCAACAGTCACAATATTACATTGAGTACACACAAATACACGCACGTGTACAATAGTGCATATATACCACACATCCAACAACACATCAAACACAGCATTACATCCACCTCTTTGGGCGTGCCGGGCTGTAGCTTCCTGCGCACCATTTGGGCGACGATTTCGCGCCCACGCTCGAGTTCCTCGATCATATGAACTCCTCTGTTGCACGTGAGCGCATCGCCCCAGTATGCCATCTGCTGGCTCCAAGGATCAGTGACATGAAAATAAACATGAGCGACATTCTCGCACATTCAGCCGTCACGGCAAATGAGGCGGCTACAAGCACCAGTCTAGACTGAACTGGCTCGCCGGCAGCCACTGTCAGTCTAGGCACGAGACCAAAACAGTTCGCGCATCAATCGGCCAGATGCGTTACAGCCAGTGCAGCCATCAGTGTGCGGATTGCAATCACATTCAATCGGAAGAGATAACCACACCAGCCATTATTACAACACACGCCGGCATTCGAACAAAAAGCTGATGCATTGCAGTGGAAACTCAATGATCAGTGGCGGACTGACCGCAAAGTCGGGCTCCAACTCGATGGCCTCCCTGAACGTCTGCGAGGCAAGATCGTACCAGAATCCATGGAGAAGCGCCATTCCAAGCACAAATCTAAAGTCGGGATTAAGAGCAAGTGTGGCAGTCAACATATGCAGTATTATGCCAGTGCACCCGAGAAGCAAACACCGCCTCATCAGCACTAGTGCCCTCCTTCAACAGCAGCAGCAACTCGCCTTTGCTGTGCTGCGGGGGATTGCGCGCTTGTTTCAAATTGAACGAATGACTGTCCAACGTCAAGGTTGTATTTTGCCGACGCGAGCGGAAATGCGTGCATGGCGGCAATCGCAAGGGCGAGGGTGCAGGATGCACCGACGAAGTGCCGGCGATGCATTGTTGTGCGTGATTGTCCTTCCAACAACTTCCGAGACATTTGTCATGCCTAATCCAACAGCGTGGTATTCTGATAAGGCACTCGTGTAAACTGCAAATATAGACAAGCACTGCATCTGTCAGGATGTTGTGATGACACCGCGGCCGCCTGAGTGAGTCGAGAGGCACGTACTGAGCGCAGAGCGCACACAGAGCGACTTTGTGTGCATTGTCGGAATTCTGAGAGTCCGTGCTATTGTGTGTCTGACTCCGCGCACTAGGGTGCGTCTCTTAACACACATTTTAGTAATATTTTAGAGTCTTCTTAGCTCGAGTGAGTGCGCAACCAGTTGAAGTGTGCCGCGTATCTTGCATACTTGTTGGTGACCTGAACTCGGCGAGCTGACTCCAGTGTCAGTCTAAATTAGCAGCCGCCGGCAGTAATCTTTAATCTTAGCCTGCGGACAACTGCCGCCGCCGACTGCCGCCGGTTGCCGGATCTTGAGTACTTCGGCTGCACTCAGTGGCAGAGCCGGTCAGGTGCCGGCGTGCCGATAACTGAAAAGTGACGCCTACAACAGTCGAGTAACTGTTGGCACCCTTGCCAGTCATGGTCGTGACCCGGGCGTCTCAGTTTCATCTACTGGTGCCTGTCAGTGACAGTCGTGACCAACTATGGTACCATTGGACGTCTCAGTTTCATCTAGTCATTAACACTTCGTTTCATCAGTCGGCAGTGAGGAATATGTCAGTTCGATGACTCGCCGGGCCGCTCCGGGCACTCCGCCACTTCTTATTACTACTGAGCCGAGTACTCAGCGTCAGTGGATCACTAATGCCAGTAACTGTTTCACAGTGACGGCATCAGATGACAGCCGACCCGCCGTAACTGTCGCCTATTCAGTCGACCAGTATTTCCAACGGATATCGTTCTCGGTGCTCACTGAGTTGGCAGCCAGCCCTCCAGTATGCGCGTCTCGGACGTCGCATAGTTTGAGAGACGGCCCGCGATACCGCGCCACTCAGGCCAATGAGTGCCGCCGCATGCAACAACTGCCAGTATGCAGCCGGCTGCAGTTTTTCAGAGTTGCAGCCGGCTGCAGATTTTACTCATTGAACAATGCGGCGGCCACGATAAGGCAAACTACATGAATTCTTTCGAGGTGCCCGGATGGTGAGCAAACTGCGTTTTTATATAATTAATGGATAGTGCGATGCGATTATAATCCGATCACGAAGAAGGCATCGAGAAGCGCCGCTGGGACATTTCCATTGCCGCAATGAGCCTGAGCTCGGCCGCGTGGTTGTCGCCGGTGGCATGGCTGCTCCCCTCACCATCCATGTTTGCGGCGTATTCCTCCAGCTTGGCCGCCACTTCAGCAAAGGACGGCCGTGCGCCGGGGTCGTGGTGCCAGCAGGCACGCATTAGGCGGGCGTAGGGGATGGGGCACTCGAGCGGGACTATGGGCCGGTAATCTGCATGCATAGACCAAACAGGCACACATCCCACACAAATACACATAGACATACCACACAAATATACATGTCCATTGAGTTGCATATGATGACACAATGTCAGAACACATTTAGCTCACAAACACAACCCATTGGCTCTCACCAAACGCCCGCAGACATATATATATATATATATATATATCTGTCCATGTCGTGTCGTATGTGAGCGTTACGGCTGGTCTAAAACCGACGTCGTGTTTAGAGCCCCGTCAATTCTATATGGGCACATGTCACGTGGACGCCGAACAAATGGCAAACTCACTTATCACACACACACACGCATGCGCACACACACACACACACCAAATACACGCGCGTGCGTGCATCCATCCATCTTACCCTTTGTTGCGGCCATCCATGCTATTATTGTCGGCTGAAGTGACTTGCGTGCCTCATAGTACGGCTGATCCATTGTCAGGAACTCCCACATGATGATAGCAAACGAAAAGACGTCGCTTGCGGGCAGATATGTCTCACCCTATATAATAGAACATGATATGATATGTCGGTGTGCGTTGCCGTTGTGTGAAAGAATGGACTTTGGTGATAGCACCGCGTCTTATTTCGACACCCATTGAAGCGATGAATGCCCACCCACCCTCAACCGATAACAGCTAGCCAATCAAAGAAAATGAGCGCACACAAACTCACCCGCACTACCTCCGGTGCCATCCACAAAAGTGTGCCCACTGTGTTCGAGTCACTTGTGGCGTCAACCTTCTTTGCCTGCAGCTTGCTGAGGCCGAAGTCCGATACCTGTTGTGATCAAGCAATTAAGAGATGCCTTCCAGTAAATATTCCATGCTGCTGCATTGTAACACAAACACCACGCCACTAAAACCGCACCCGCACTGGCGCCCGATTTAATCCAGCCTCAACAAAATAAAAACACACACAAACTCACACGCCCCACGCCCAATGAAGACTCAACGCACATGAGCCAATTAAGCCGATCTCACAGCCACCCACCTTGACCACAAAATTGTCGTCCAACAGAAGATTAGGCGATTTGAGGTCACTGCAATCAAACAAAACCGAAGGCAACGCGTGAGACAAAAGATGCAAACACCACACAGCACGGGCAGACCCAGACAATCCTCGAGGAAGATGGGCACCCAACACCTAGACACCCAGCATGATGTTCCGAGTGGCGACCACATGCAACACTAGGTCCTGTCCTCGTTTTGTGTGCACAATAACGATTGCTTAACACTGACACAAACCACGTCCAGCAGCGCAAAAACACTTACCGATGGACGACGCCCGACTGGTGCAGAAAATTCAGCCCGCTCACAGTTTGCCTAGACGCGGACGTGTGTGATGCCGACGGAGAGACGCATGTCAATGGAAGGGCTACTCAAACAACCTAAAAACAATCACGTGCCCACACAGCCTCCATGACAGCATTGGTAAACAGACACAAAAATGTCGCGCGGACGACAACAAAGTGCTACGCCAAAGTAACGCACCTCGCCATTTTCAGACGCTGCTGCCATTCGATGTCCTTCCGCGATTGGAACAGATCCATCACACTGCCGTTGCTCATATACTGCACACATGACAAATACAGGTGGAGTCGAAAAAGCGGATAAGCTCAATTGAAAGTGGCGGTGGAGAGTTGAAAGGGGTCAAATGTACCCGAGTGTTTGTTTGTGTTTGTGCGATGTGTGTGGCAGGGTATGTGTGTGTGTATATGTATCTCCCAGTGACTGCAGAGCGAAACACACCCGAAAAAATAGTTATGACTTCAGTGCACACAACAAAAAGGAGGTGAGTGGCAAGCGTTTCATAGTACACACACATTCACACACACATACAACCAAATCCACACACATAAACACACATATTCACATGCATACACACACATACAAACACATTCGCTAACACACACATTGGCACATATAAACACACATATTCACATGCATACACACATATACAAACACAATCGCTAACACGCACATATTGGCACATATAAACACACATATTCACATACATACACACATATACAAACACAATCATTGAAACACACACATTAGCACAAAACACATACATTAACAAACACATTCATAATCGCATATTCACAAACACACACAAACACATTCATAAACACATATTCACAAACACAATTCAGAAACACACACATTATGAAACACACAAATACGCGAGTGTTGAGCAGCGAAAAACTGCACACATCGCATGGTCCCAGCGTGCGCCACTTACCTCCTGAATAATAGCCAGGTGAGGCTGCACAAGAAACGGCGCAATGAAGGTCAGAAAAAAGTTGCGTCACGACCATACACCCTTGTGGGACATTACTCACACCACAAACACTCACAACAATTACGCCCGCAGAGCAAACCGCACTCATGTCAGTATCGAGTGTGTGGCTGTGTGTGTGGCGTGTGGCGTGCATACCTTCTCCATTAGGCCCATGAACAGAACACAGTTCGGGTGACGCAGGGAGCTGTGAAGCACAAGTGCAACAACAAACAGTATTAGAAACGGACAATGTCAACAACAAAGAATTAGAAGCATATCAGTGTAACATCACGGAATTAGAAGCGATCAGTGTAACACCACGGAATTAGAAGCATATCAGTGTAACAACACGGAATTAGAAGCGGACAATGTCAACAACACGATAATGTCAAATACATCGACAAAATCAGTTGCCCACAATCACCAATGACAGTCGATTGCAGCCGCAACAGCTCTGAAAGACAATACGCAACAACAACAACACGCAAGTGAACGCGGCACATGCCACACCACGTGATCTCACAACCCTAGCCCTAACCCACCACATGATGTCCGCCTCGTTCTTAAACTCGTCGATTGACGCCTTTTCCGACAGACGCATTCTGCGGCCGCGCACGGACATGGATGAAATGAGTCCGCTCAGCTTGCGCACAATGCCTGGCTTGCCCTCCGACTTGGGCACAACAACACTCCTGTTGATGCTCGCAGACGCCGGGTCGTCGCTCTGCTTCCCGTCGACCGTATGAAATGCGGTGACTGAGTCGATGCCATTCACAAGGGTCCCTGCGGCAGATGTGCTGGTCCCGGGGCGAAAGTATCCCGACTGCACCATCGAGTTGCCCATGCCCTTGATCACTTTCACGGCAACAATTGTTCCGCGGAAGCTGAGTGTGCACACCAGATTGTCAGTCGGGAAATGAGTCATTTGATTGTGCGGCTGGAATTGCGCTAACATAACCTGTGCGGAGAACATGGATATCCACCTGAACGGCACACATACATGCACACACACGCAGGCATATAATATATATATATATATACTCACACACACGCGCGTATGAAAGAAGGCCAAAATGCAACCCGCAAAAACGCACACCCACCGTGCTTTAAACACCTCGCCGAAACTTCCCGCCGCAATGGAGTCGAGCATTTCAACTTCTGCCGGGTCGACAATATTCTTGTGCTTTCGCTCTATCCTCCGACGCCAGTAGAACAGGCGCGCACAAAAAATCAAAAGCAGAAGCGCACTTCCACCGACAACAGGGCCGATAATCACGCCCAAATTCACACTGGCCGACGAGTCCGTCGACACGGAGCACGCGGTGCCGGCCCATCCGGGGTTGCAGATGCACAGGTCAGTGGCATTGCATACGCCGTTCACGCATCCTTGTGAGCACACGATGGGCTCGCACGTGGTCTGCCCGTCGTGGCCAGGCACCGCCGCAGAGTACTCACGCGCACCGCACGGAAGAATGTCGATGTTGCGCGACAAAATAACGCTCAGTCCGGAGCTTGCGTCCGCGCCGGCGCTCGACTGCGGGCACTGCGTCGCCTCCATAATGAGCCGATACTGCCCGGGCTTGCCCAGCACCCGGATGTTGCCAAAGTTAACAAAGTCCTCTGCAACCACCTTTTGTGTCTCTCCGATGAAATCGCCGACGGACGATGAATTTGCGGGAATAGGTTCAATGTACAGGCGGACGACGGCGGGGAGGGATCGGCTCTGCGGTTGGCGTTGTGCATGTGCGTGTGTACGTGTGTGTGGTTGGGATTCCCTCGGGTTAAGGTAGGGTTGGATTATTGTTGCACTCGAGACTATAACAGCAGAAACAGTCATCGACAGTGCACCGCAATGCACGACACGCGAAAATACAATCGCAATATAAGAAAACGAATATTAACAGAAACTCCATCAGACAGTCACAGAAATAGGCAACAAAATAAGAACACAACATTTACTCACAGACCATATGTATCCGGACAGACACTCGAGTGTGCGATACAATAGACAAATAAGAGCAATGCGTCGGTGGTTGACAGCGGAACAAATATGCGTGGGAATGCAGACCCATACTATAGGATGCGTTCACATCGCCATGCAATGTTCTGCGACAACACTCACCTTGCGTGCAAATCGTATCCTCTGTCCATAAATGTCGACAAGCGCAACCGTTGTTGTGTTCAGGAATTCACCGCTACGAAAGCTCCCAAAGTACGTTATGTTGGGCGACCACAGGAGCTGCGATGGGTTGCTCGATGTGTCCGCGCCGTAGAGCAGAGCGGTGTTGTTGACAAACAAGCAGCCCGTGCACGGCGGCACCGACGCAGAGTCACCGGTGAAAATGGCGCCGCCAATCGACGCGCGATTGAGTGTGTAATTGACGGCGCGGAAATTGCCACGTGCGGTAAAGTTTGCCTGCGCGATGAAGACGGCGCCCCCCTGCATAACCGGATGGGCAGGTGATTGGATGCGTTGATGTGTCGGTGAGGGTGTGGCATGACACCTCCATAGCGCTGATTCCTCACATAGTCATTTGTTTGTCAAATGCAAGCACGAGACAGCAACGGCCCATTCAGACACACACACTGCCCACACAAAACAGTAACATCGGAGACACACAGCAGTAACAGGCTGGGCAGTAACAGTGGTCAGCTCACCTTCGATGCACTGTTCTCAGAGAACTCGATTGTGTCGAGCACGACAGTAACGTTGTACGATGACGAGATAAACAAACCGCCTGCTCAATAAGCACATGCATGCAAAAGGCGCGGTTAAGTAGTCGGCTGGCGACAAGGCAATCAGTTGCATCCCCACTCACTCCCTCACATTTGCACACAATCGCAAACACGCGCACATCCACTCGCACCCAAATATGCACTATGGCACTCACCGCCAGCAAGCTGTGCCACATTCTTGCGAAACGCTGAATTGCGAATGGTCAGTCGAGTGTTGAACGTGCTGCTCCCCGTCACCGGTGTGCTGACGTAGATGGCACCTGTGTGTGTGTGTGTGTGTGTGTGTGTGTGTGCCTGTGTTAATGTTTGTCCCATCCACACGCCAGCGTCACCAGGACGGCAGTGCATTTCAAGTGTCTCCCACATAAAACGCAACCATAACAAACAGGCAATATCAAGCATCAAAACGACATCAATGCAACATCCACAAAATTAGCAACACATCAACCCCAACGCACCCCCAGAGTCAGTATCGGCCGAGCAGTTGTCGAATGTTGCGCCCGTGAGGACTGTCTGGCTGTCGCCCAGCAGCACAACCGCACCACCAAACGGCGCAGATGCGCGCACGACAGAGAGACCGGCGATCGTCACATTCGCAGCGTCGCCTATGAAGATCGCACCCGCGGATGAGACTGCACGCACATTCGAAACGGTGAATCCGGAGATGACGACATTCGAGGTGCCACGCGCAAGCAGCGCGGCTGTGACGTATTGTGAAACAGAGAGAGAAAATAAAAAATAAAATGGAGTGTTACTAACAATCGGATACTGAACAAATGATGTTGCTTGAAAAACAACAATGGCCACGCGGATAAACGCGGGAAGGGGGGGAGAGACAGAGAGGCAGATAGAGAGACGACCACGTAAAATCAACAAAAATATCGAGAGAGGTATGCACCCGTCTGTCATGCGCAACTATAAGTTAGGATCAGCAGAAGTCATATCCACATACGACCACAAGACACGCGAGCTAACAAACAATCGCGTTCCTGGCGATGCATTTGCAGGGGTAAGATGCCATGACGGCATCCGTTCACACACAGCACGCACCTCCAGCGCCTGCAACCGTGTTGGTGACAGAGATTAGCGTGAGGCGTCCAACAGAGTTATCCAAAAAGCCCATTGCGGAACCCTGAACACTCGTCTTGAACCCCGAGAATGATATGTTTGTTGCCGTGACAGCCGCTGACACAGCCACGGCCAGTCCACCCATGTTGACACCGGGCGACGCAATCGCAGTCACGTTCTGCAAGTTGAGAACAACGTTGCTTGATGCGAATATAAGCGCGGCCGCCGTGCCAGTGTGTCCCGTGTATATGCTGTTTGAGATTGACACCCGGGCTGTGCTGAAGACATACGCCCCGGCTCCGTTGTTAGAGGCTGCATTGCTGTCAAAGACACACGAGTCCACAGAGACGCGCGCGCTGGAGGATGCGTACATGCCACCTGCAATGCAAGCACACACACGCACACACACACCACACACAATGCATACATATACACACAAACAAACAAATTCACACAAAAAGCACACAATGCGTCAATATAGTACTACGACCTGAGATGCAATAATATTCGTCACATGCCTGCCTGCATGGTCGGTAGAATGCAAACATACCCCCGTTGGTCGCCGCTGTGTTTCTCAGGAACGTTGAGCCCGTCAGCGTGACGTTCGCGCTTGAAAACGCATACAAACCGCCGCCAAATGACGCCGCCTGTGCGTCAATACACGGCGATGTGACGTCACGTGTCAGTGGTGCATCCCCACAACATTTCAATGTTGCGTGCGGAAAGAGACGGACATCCAACAGCTGCAAGAGACGACTTTGATACGCCAATTGCAAAGTCTTTGTGTGCATCACAATACAATACAACACAACACAACACAACACAACACAACACAACACAACACAACGCACAGACAGATATGAAAGAATCAATGACAGAAACAGAAGGTTTGACGACGCACCGTATTCTCTACCACAGTGACGTTGTTGAAGATGCCGCGCCCCGTGCTCGTGACATAGAGGCCGCCGCCGTTGCTTCCTAGGGCGGCGTTCCACTTGACAAGGCAGTTGTTCATCACAATGATCGCACTGTTAAAGACCTCCAGGGCACCTGGACACACAACACCAGCACACACACCAGCACACACACACACACACACCATTCCATTCGTGTGTGTCAGATGAAAAAACGGCACGCAAAAGCAAGACATAACAGTTGGTGAATCATGTGCAGTGGGCGGTTATGAAGATACAATGCACATTTTCTCTTAGAAAACTACGTATGTGTTGTGAGTTGGGCACGGAGACACAGAGATGCATAGCAGGAGACATATGCGAGTGCATCAAGCGCAGGCACATGTAACCAACTCAGAGTGGAGACTAAAAAGAGCAGTGAACACGGGAAACCCACCTGCGAATGTAGTTGCTCTGTTCCCGATGAAGGACGACTCGTTGTATGTCGCAACAAGATTCCCCGAGTGGTACGCACCGCCGCCGATGGTTTCCGCCGTGTTGTTCTCCAGCCGACACCGAACGCACGTGACTTTGCCGTTGAGCTCCGAGTAGAGGCCTCCGCCAGACTGCGTTGCAGAAACACACACATTGTGTTCAGTGACCAAATCCAAAAGGCAGATAACATATATGGAGGAATATTGCCACATTCAGGGTGATGCGACCGAATACGTGCAAGTAAAACGCACGAAAGAGGTTAAGGCCGTGAGGGTATGTTTGCCAGCAGCGTACAACGCACAAACGCACACACGCGCATATACACACACACACACATACACACACACACGCATAAAACACACACGCATAACACACATACACACACCCACACGCATAAAACACACACGCAATACACACACACACACACACGCATAACACACACACACACACACACGCATAAAACACACACGCAATACACACACACACACCCACACGCATAACACACCCACACCCACACATAATACACACACACGCACACGTACCACAGCCACATTCGAAAGCCACGTCGAGTCGTAAAACGTGACATCTGAATTTCCCGTGAGAACGACGGCACCAAAGTTGCACCAGTTGTTTATAAAGGTAGAGTTTCGCACGACGGCCACCGACGAGCCATCAAATCCCACCGCCGAATTGTATATGCCCGACTGCAGATTAGAGTACGTCCGCGCCACATTCCGTTCAAACCGACAGTTTGTTATCGTTAGGCGTGCGGAGTTGAAGGCCTGGAACGCAGGCTCCGTCGAGCAGTTTGTGAAGACCATCTTGTCGATTGTCATCACTACCTGGTCGTACACGCGAAGAGCTCCGCGCGTGCAATTTCCAATTTTAAACGACGAAAAAATCACCTGGGACGTTACATTCCCCGTCAGCGAGAACCCGGTGGTGCTTGATGCGGAGACCACGCCCGTAAGGCACGCGACAAAGACGTCGTCTGCGGTTCCAGATGCACCGCGCACGGTCAGCGAGCGCGTGGCAAACGACGTGGCATCTATGGTGATCCCCCCAGCGTTGGTCATTGCATAGGAACCCGTGCGAATAGTCACAATGATTGAGTCGGACGGAATTGAGCCAAAGGCAGCGAAAGCATCCTCAAGTGTCGTAAACGGCTGTGCCAATGAGCCGTCATGCGATCCCCCACTGTAGGCTGCATCCACAAACAATTCGGTTGTCTGTGCAATGGTAGGGGTCACTGCCGAAAAGAAAATGAAGGCAAATGCACATAAATACGAAAGCGAGTGGCCGCACCAGCGGTCACAATGAGGCGGAGGCTTCATCGTGAGAGTGCGCTGTAAGTTGATACGCGACGGGATCGTGTTGCAGACGGACAAGCAAATACACTGTTCCGTGCCTGCTGTTGTTCAATAACACCTTTTTAAAAAGATGTGGCCCTTTTTTTCATGCAAAGGGTTCGTGCTGCGAGGGCCATTGCGTGGTCTCAATGAGTGCTGACAGTGATGCGCGCACAGCCACTCAGTACACACACACACACACACACACACACACACACACACACACACACACACACACCACCACACACACATACAGTCACTTCAAAAATTTAGAAAAAAGTCACAGTCGCAAAAACCAAAAGTCAAAAAAGCGCCGCGGAAGAGTATGGGAAATGTATGGGCGGGTGATTTATTTGGAGTGGTCGGACGAGTGCGGAATCGACTCACCCTGTTGCCGGGGTGACTGCCCAGTGTCCGACACCCAAGCCCCACCCGACACGCGCAGACTGGAAACCGCGCGAAAAACACACAAAAAATCAGACCCTCTTTCCAGGCTGGCTGGCGTGCGGGTCCGGATCTCCGAATCAGGCATGCCAACACATGGTCGATTGCCAATAATATCCCACTGAATTTCCAAATTAACTAATTATGGACACATTTCAGGACTAGGAGACCCATATGGATATTTGTTGTCATTTGGATTCTATAAATGACTATAGTTTATAGTTTTATCCACATTAGGCGAGCATGCGCGATTGTGTGGTGATGGAAACGGACGCCATCATCAGGAATGTCATCGCGGAATAATCGGCTAATTGGCCATTTTCAGTCCCCGATTTGCAGTTCATAAAGCACCTCCACGATAATGACTCAATACCTACTGTTAGTAGCTTCTTTTGCAGAGACGCGAATTCCATTCTGGCTGTTTCACACACACGCACACACTCTTTTCCTCACTACTCTCTCTGTCACTCTCTCTCTCTCTCTCACTCAGATGCTGCATGACGAAACATAAACATATAACAAATAGAAAAAAATAGAACACATGCACACTCTAATCTAGTGTTGAACTGCACTGCGATCATTGTGCGTGTGCTCTTGACAGAGGCTTTTTGCGGGCATTCACGCTCGACGCCACACGACGCCACACGACACATTATGGCCGCCGTATCGCACCACCGTCAAATGCCTTCGTACCACCAGCAGTTCGATATGGCAGCGACGGCAGGCTATCCCCCACGCGGGCAGTATGTGGATGCCGACATGGATGGCGGTGCGCCCCAGTCGCGCCTTATGCTTGTCCAGCAACAGTTTCAGCAAAAAATGCTCGTCGAGAAGGAGCGCCGCCTCAACGAAGCGTTTGACCGGCAGATGCACGCACAGCAGCAGTTTCAGCAGCGCGGCGGATATGGCCAGGCGCCGTCTGCCAACCGCATGTCAATGCCTGTCATTGGAGCTCCCCCCGGCGCAGGCAAGGGTGGAATCCCGGTCGCAGTGAGGCCGCCTCAGGGTGCAGGGACGCTGCGGTCCTTTTTCAGTGAACGGCGCACACTCCAAAAGGATGGAGACAAAAATCTGCCGCCAATCGAGCATCACTATCGGCGGGTTCAAAACCAGCAACAACACCAGCAACAGCAATATCAGCAACAACACCAGCAACAGCAATATCAGCAACAACAACAACAACACGCTGGCTACAATGACTATGCACAGCCGTCACAGATCCCGCAACGACAACACTCACAGCACAACATGCAATACCAGCAGCAGCAACAACAACAGCAGCAGCAGCAGCAGTATTACGAAGCACAACAACAGCGTGTGCAATCCCTTCCTGTGAAGCCGCGATTTGATCCCCCCACAAAAGCACGCAATGTCATTCCCTCGATTGCGGCGCCGTCTCCACCGGTCGGCCCAAACCCTAACTATGGCCAGCGTAATCTCCGATACAGCAACATTGCACCACCACAGGATGATGAGGCACCGCCCGCAGAGGTCGAGTCTCGCAATCTTGCGCACATTAAGAAGATTCGCGAACGCCGGATTAATAGTCAACCAAAGATGGAGGTCACGAACAACTACGAGGATGAAGAGGTGGACGATGGCGCTGCGGAACGCGCACGCGAGGAGGCTGCACGGTCGAAGCGGGTGCGGGAGCGACGGGTAAAGAAAGCTGAGGTTGTGAACCAGGATGAGGAGGAAGAAGCCGTGGACGATGGTGCTGCACGCGAGGAGGCTGCGCGGACGAAGCGAGTGCGGGAGCGTCGCGTGAAGAGTCAACCCAAGACGGACGACGTGGACGCTGACGACGGCGCCGCCGAACGTGCCCATCTGGATGAACTTGCGCGCAAGGAGCAGGAACTGAAGGCAGCCCTGGAGCGCGAGGCCGAGGAACTGGCGCGCATTAAGGAACAGAAGCGCAAGCAGGCCGCTGCTGCAAAGAAGCGGGACGACGAAGACCGCCGCCGTCGTGAAAAGGAGCAGCGCGAGGAGGAGGAGAGGGAGCGTCGCGAGAGGGAGGAGGAGGAGGAGAGGGAGCGTGCGGCACGTGAGCAGCAGGCGGCGCGAAAGAAGGTTGTCGCAAAGAAGCCCGCTAAAAAGGTGACGCCGCCCCCCGAGTCTGAGGATGAAGAGGACGAAGCGCCCCTTCCGCACGCAGAGTATGCGATCCCCGACGATGCCGTGGCGGAGGGCGACACGCAAATGGCGGCGTGCAGCGTGTGCGCGCGAAAGTTCGCTGTCGACCGTCTCGCAAAGCATCAGAATGTGTGCGCAAAGGCATCGAAGAAGAAGCGAAAGGTGTTTGACATGACCAAGATGCGGCGCATGGGCACAGACCTTGAGGAGTTCAAGGGCGCCGGCCGCGACGCTGACAAGCGCGAGAAGGAAGTGGAGCGCCGCAAGAAGAAGGCGGCGTGGCGACAGCAGCACGAGAACTTTATTGCGACGGTCCGCGCAGCAAAAGAGATGAGCGAGCATGTTGCGAATGGCGGGAAGCTCGCTGATTTGCCGCCGCCGCCGCCCTCGGAGAACCCGGACTATGTGCAGTGCCCGCACTGCAGCCGCAAGTTCAACCAGGGCGCGGCAGACAGGCACATTCCAAAGTGCAAGGACATCAAGGCAAAGCCGAACCCTGTCAAGAAGCGATAGGCGTCCCCCTTGTGCGTGCAGGTCGCCCTCCCATAATACATACACACGCAAACACACACACACTCTCTCTCTCTTTCTGTAATTATTGTCGTGCTGTTCGCTCAGCAATGGCGCTCTTCCCAATGCCATGATGTGTTGGTTTTGTCTGATTTGTACAGTAATTTGGCACGCTGCTTGACTGCGTTTTGTGTCATTTTCTATATCATGTTCATATCGTTTTGATTGCTATTGCGTAAACCAACCAAACAACCCACGCATCGTCTGCGTCTGTCTGCGTCGCGCCTTGAGCATCACGTGACCGTGCATGCGGTTCTGAGTGTGTCACCACCCGCATATATCGCGTGCTTGCGTGAATTGAAAGAATACAAGCCGGTCTTCTTCTTATCACAACACATGTGCACATGGCATGTTCCAACGACAGCAACGTCCATTCGATAGGCTCAGAGTGTTGCTGTGTAGTGTGCTATGCTTGACGTGTGAACGGCAGTGCTTACACGCACATGCATTGATTGCATTTTAGCGCATATGCAATACATTCTATCCGTCTGTTTATACTCTCACGCTCAACGGCATTTGCTAATCGTCCTCCCCCGGATTGAAGCTGAGGTTCGTCGGATAGACAACATCCCTCTCTGACTCCATTGAAGATCGCGGCGATATGTGCCTCTTGAGCGCGGTGAGAGATGGGCCTGGCTCGCTGCTCCACCACGACCTATTGTTGTTGTTGTAGTAAGTGTGTATGTGTGTGTGTGTGCGTGAGAGAGTGAGCGAGGGAATGGAGGAGGAGGGGGGGGGGGG